>RXID01021775.1:0-33640 GCA_005019695.1 Trichopus zeylanicus subsp. travancoricus | reverse complement strand
ACTACTACTACTACTACTACTATTTCTACTACTTCTGCAACTGCTGCTACTACTAATGCTACTACTACTACTACTACCACTATTACTAATATTACTACTATTATTGCTACTGCTGCTACTACAACCACTAGTACTACTATCAGTTCTACTAATAATACTATAGCTACTACTACTACTACTATTGCTACTACTACTGCTACTGCAACTACTACTACTATTGCCACTACTGCAACCGCTACTCCTACTTCTTCTGCTACTCCTACTACTACTACGACTTCTACTACTACTACTACTACAACACCTACTACTATTATTACTACTACTACAACTACTGCTACTACTACTACTACTGCAACAACAACAACTATACTTAAATTACTCCTACTACTACAACTACTACTACTACTCATATTACTACCACTACCACCACCAACACCACTACTACTCCTCCTACCGCTACTATTTCAACTAGTGCTACTACTACTACTACCACTACCCCTACTCCAAAAACTGCTACTACTACTATTCCTACTAGTAGTACTACAACTACTACAACTCCTACTATAACTCTGACTCCGACTCTGACTCCTACGACTGCTGCTGCTTCTACTGCTACTACAACAACTACTACTACGACTGCCCCTACTCCAACTCATACTACTACTCCAACTAATACTACTGCTACTACTACTGCAACTACGACTACTACTACTACTGCAACTACTAATGCTCCTGCTACTGGTACATCTGCAACTGTTACTTCTACTAATACTACTGCTACTACTACAACAACAACTACTATTACTAGTACTTCAACTACAGCCACTATTACTACTACTACTACTACTACTCCTCCTCCTCCTCCTACTCCTACTACTGCGACTGCTACTACTACTACAAACCCTGCCACTACACTTACTCAAACTCCTACTTCTACTAGTACTATTACTCCTATTCCTACTACTGCTACTACTACTACTACTCCTCCTACTCAAACTCCTCCAACTATTATTGCTACTACAACTACAACAACAGGAATAAACACAACTACTATTACTATACTACTACTACTACTACTCCTAACACTCCTACTACTACTGCTGCTGCTGCTGCTAATACTACTACACCTACTACTACTACTACTATAACTACTACTCCTAAAACTCCTACAACTTTGACTACAACTACTACTACTGCACTCCTATTACGACTGTGAATACTACAACTACTACTACCACGACTACTACTACTACTACTACTATGAATATTACTACTACTCCCACTACTACTACTACTTCTCCTACAGCCACTACTGCTACTACTACTCGTACTAAAAAAACTACTCCAAACACTCCTACTACAACAACTACTACTAGTACTACTACTGCTATAGCACCTCCTACTTTCACTATTACTACAACTGGTAGTACTACTACTACTGCTACTACTATTATTGTTGCAACTATTACAATTACTATAACTACTACTACTACTACTTCTTCTATTATTAGTACAACAACTTCTACTACTACTACAACAACAACTACTATTATTATAACTACTACTTCTACTACTACTACAACTGCTACTACAACTACTACTACTTCTACCACTTGTACGATTGCTACAATTACCACTCCTACAACTACTGGAACTACTACTACTAATAATAACACTATTACTACTACTAGTAGTACTACTACTAATACTAACACTCCTACTACTTCTACCATTACTACTCCTACTACTACTACTACACTAGGCCCTCCTACGACTTCTACGACTATGACTCAAACTCCAACTATTACTAATATGACTACTACTATTATGACCAATCTTACAACAACTACTGCTCCTACTACAACTACTACTACTGCTACTACTCATACTAATACTACTGCCCCAAACACTCCTACTACTACAACTATTGCAACAACTGCTACACCTTCTGCAACTACTACTACTATTACTACTACTACAACTACTACTCCTACTACTGCTGCTGCTACTACTACTATTGCTACTAAGACTACTACAACATTACTAGTGGTAAAACTGCTACTACTACTACTCCTTCCACTACTGTTGCTACTACTACTACTATGAATACAACTAGTACGACTACTTCTACTACTACAGCTACTACTACATCCGCTGCTACTACTACTATTACTACTAGTACTATTCCTACTCCTACAGCTATTACAGCTACTTCTACTTCTCCACCAACTACTACTACTATAGCTACTATGACACCTACTCCAACTCCCAGTACTACTTCAACTTCTACTACTACGACAGCCCCCACTCCAACAACTATTACACCTACTACAACTCCTACTCCAACTCCTCCCACAATCATAGCTACAATTATAGCACTACTACTCCTACTACTATTACTATAGATACTACTACAACAACAACTACTACAACTACTAATACTGCTAATACTAACACTGCTACTACTACTCCTACAACTACTACCACTAATACTACTATTCCTACTACAACTCCTACTCCTACACCCACTCCGACTCCTACTCCTACTACATCAAATACTACTACTGCTATACTGCTACTACTAGCACTATTACTACTACCACTATTACAATTGCTGTTGCTACAGCTAGTACTGCTACTACTACTACTGCTGCTACTACTACTACTACTATTACTGCTATAATGCTATTACTGCAACAACTATTGCTACTATTGCAGCGCCACTATAGCACTACTACTACTACTCGTACTCCTGTTGCTACAACAACAACTACTACTACTCATACCACTACTCATACTCACACACGAACTCCTACTACTACTCCTACTACTATGACTACTATTGCAACTGCGACTCATACTCCAACTCCTACAACTACTACTGCTACTACTACTACTGCTACGTCCACAACAACAACAACAATAACTACTCCTACCACTACTACTACTACTTCTTCTTCTTCTACTACTACAACAACAACAACAACAACTACTACTACTACTACAACTACTACTACTACTACTACTCTTACTACTACAACAACTACCACTACTACAATTATGACTACTCCAACTGCTACTACTACTCCTATTAATATTACTCCTACTATTATTCTTGCGCATACTAGTACTAATACTCCAAATACTCCTACTATTACTACAACAATTCTGCTACTACTACTACCACTAAAACTATTACTAATACTACTACTACAATACTACTAGTACAACTACTGCTACTACTACTCCATCCGCTAGTGTTACTACTAGTATAACTATTACTGCTACTGCTGCTACAGCTACCACCAAAGCAACAACTAATACTACTACAACTATTTCGGCTACTACTACTACTCCTCCTCCTCCTCCTGTTGCTGCTCCTACTATAGCTTCTACTGCAGTTGCTACTAACGCAAGTACTACTACTGATCCTGCAACTGCTGCAAGTGCTATTCCTACAGCTATAACTGCTATTAGGACTTCTGATCCTGCTACTACTACTATTACTACTACAACTGCTACTGCTACTATTGCTAGTATAGCTCCTGTTGCTCCTACTACCACTGTTACTACTATTAGTACTACTACTGGTACTACTGCTTCTATTGCTACTGCTACTACTACAACTAGTACTACTAATGCCACTGCTTCTACTATTGCTACTACTACCGCTACTACTACTGCTACGCCAACTGCTACTTCTGCTAATACTACAACTACAACTATTACTACTGCTGCTGTTGCAGCAACCACTATGACTACTACTACTACAATAACTGCTATTGTGACAACTACTGCTACTATTGTTGTGCCTACTACTGCAATACTACTACAACTTCTACTACTCCTACAACTACTAATATAATAACAACAACTACTACTACTTTTGTTGTTGCTGCTGGTACTACTACTACTCCCACTACGCCCACGACAACGACTAATGCTAGTACTACTGCTGCTACTACTACTACTGCAACAATAACAACTATTGCAACTATTTGCACTACTACGACTACTACTACAACTGTTGTTGTTGCTGCTGCAGCTACTACTACTACAACTACTGCTACTACAACTGCAACCACTGCTGCTGCTACAACTACTACTACAACCGCTACTAGTATAACAACAATAACTCCTACGACTACAACTATTACTACTACTACTACGGTTTGTACTACTACCACTACTGCTACTACTACTATTGCTACTGTTGCTACTACTACTACTACTAATACTGCTTCCAATAAAATTGCTATTTCTACTACTACTACTACTACTACTACTACTACCACTACTACTACTACTACTACCACTACTACAACTACTACTACCGTTGCTACTACTACTCCTACTCCTACCACTTTTACCCCTCCTACAACTACTGTTATCCCCACTCCAACTACCACTATGACTACTACTACTCCAAAAACTACTCCTACTACTGCTACTACTACTACTACTACTACTCCTACTACTACTACTACTACTACTACTACTACTACTACTACTACTACTACTACTACTACTACTACTACTACTACTACTACTACTATTACTACCTCTACTACTACTAGTACAATTGCTACTACTACAACTCCTATAACTACTGGTACTACTACTACTAATACACCTACTGCTACAACTATTGCTCCAACTACCACCACTGCTACTGAAACTACCACTCCTACTCCTAATACTATTATTTCTACTACTACTACTAAAGTCACAACTATCACTACCACCACTGCTAGTAATACTACCACCACAACTAATACTACTACTACTACTACTACTACTAGTACTACTTCTACCACTTGTACAATTGCTACTATTAATACTCCAACTACAACTGGTACTACTACAAATAGCAACACTATTCCTACTACTACTACTACTACTACTACTTCTAATACTAACACTCCTACTACTTCTACTACTACTACTATAAGTACTATTACTACTACTCCTCCTCCTACCACTGCTACTACTAGCACTCCTACGACTACTACTACTACTACTACTACTACAAATCCTATGACTACTTCTACAACAACTCTCACTCCTACAGTTACTACTACTACTACAACAACTACTACTACTGCTGCTACAACAACAACAACAACAACTACCACTAATATTACTATACTACTACTCCTACCACTAATAGTCCAACAACACCTACTAATACTACTACTGCTACTACTACTCCACCTCCTCCACCTACTACTACTACTACACTCCTACTATGACTACTAGTACTACGACTACTACTACCACTACTACAATTACCACTACTACTCCTACTACCACTACTACTCCAAACACTCCCACTACTACTTCTACTATTGCTGCTACTACTACTACTACTTCTACTACTACTACAACTGCTACTACAGTACTACTACTACTGCTACTAATCTGCTACTACTACTCCTACTACTACTAATAAGACTACTACTGCTACTACATCTAAAACTACTATTACTACTTTATTACTATTGCTGCTACTACTACTACTGCTACTTCTACTACGACTACTACTACTACTACTACTACTACTACTACTACTACTACTACTACTACTACTACTACTACGACTACTACAACTACTACTACTACAATAACAACAAGAACGACTACTACTACTACTACTACAACAACTACAACTACAAAGCTTACTACTACTATTACTACTACTACTCAAACTACTGCAACCACAAGAGCTACAGATACTACTATTCCTACTACTACTACTGCTGCTACTACTACTACGACGATAACGTCTACGACTATTTCAGCTCCAACTACTAATAATGCTACTACTACTACTACTATGATTATAACTATTCCTACTCTTACTCCAACACCTACTGCTGCCACAACTACTAGTACTATGGCTACCACCACTCCCACAACTACAACTGCTACTACTACTCCTACTATAACTCATACTACAACAACTTCTACAACAACTACTATTATTGCTACTAATACTACTACTACTACAACAATAACTACTAATGTTACTACTGGTACTACAACCACTACTCCTATTCCTACTACTATGAGAACAACTACTACTATGACTACTACTAAAACTACCTCTACTACTATTTCAATTCCTACTACTATTACTGCTACTACTACTACTTCTACTACTCCTACTACTACTACTACTATGACTACTACAATACCTACTCCTACTCCAACTCCTACTACTACTACACCTACTAGTACTGCTGCTACCATAACTCCAACAGCTACAACTCCCACAGCTACTCCTACACCAACTCCTACTGCTACTACAACGACTAGTACTGCTGCTACCACTTCTCCAACAACTACAGCTCCTACTACAACTTCTATTATATAACTACTACAACTACTATTACTATTACCACTACTGCTACTACAACAACAACTACTGCTACTACTACTGCTACTACTGCAACTACTACTAATATTACGACTACTACTGCTACACCTGCTCCTACTTCTATAACTACTACAACTACCACCACTATTACTACTACTACTACAATAAAAATAACAACAACAACTGCTACTACTACTCCTACTACTACGTCTACTACTATTCTAACTCCTATGCCTACTACAGTTAATACTACATCTCCTACTACTACTACTATGACTATTACTATTCCTACTCCTACTCAAACTCTTACTGCTACAACAACTACTACAACTACTCTTACCACTTTTCCACCAACTACAACTACCACTACTACTCCTACTACAACTCCAACTACTACTTCTCCTATAACTACTATTACTACTACTACTACTACTACAACCAAAGCTACTACTAATATTACTACTACTACTACTACCACCACCACCACCACTAATACTAATATTACTACTCCTGCTGCTACTGCTGCTAGTACAACCACTGGTACTACCTTTACTTCTACTACTAATACTACTGCAACTACTACTACTACTACTATATTGCTGCTGCTACTACTATTGCTACTACTGCTACTACTCCTACTACTGCTGCCACAACTACTTTAGCTACTACTCCTACTACTTCTGCTACTCCTACTACTACTATGACCTACTACTGCTACAACTACTACACCTACTACTACTGTGACTACTACTACTACTACTACTATAGCTACTAGTACTACTGCAACAACCACTACTACAACAACTACTACTACTGCTACTACTACTCATATTACTATCAATACTAGCTCCAATACTTCTATGACTACTACTATTACTACTATTATGCCTACCACTTCTAGTACTACCACTACTGTTTCAACTAGTTATACTACTACTACTAGTACTACTCCTACTTCAGAAACTGCTTCTACTACTACTCCTACAAGTAGTACTACAACTACTACAACTCTTACTATAACTCCAACTCCAACTCGGAACTCCTACTACTACTCCTACTTCTACCACTACTATAACCACTACTACAACGACTGCCCCAACTCTAACTCATACTACGACTCCTACTAATACTACTTCTACTGCTACAGAAACTACGACTAGTACAACTAGTGCTTCTACTAATGTTGCTGCAGCTGGTACATCTACAACTGCAACTTCTATTACTACTACTATTACTACATTAGCAACTACTACAATTACTAGTACTTACACTATAATCACTACTACTACAACTACTACTACTACAACTCCTACTCCTACTACTGCTACTACTACTACTACTACTACTACTACTACTTAAACTCGTCCTCCTACTATTACTACTACTCCTACTCCCACTGTCGCTACTAATACTACTACTACAAACCCTACTACTACTCCTACTCAAACTCCTACTACCGCTATTACTACTACTACTACTACTACTACTACTACAACAATAAGAACAAACACTACTACTCTTACTATACTACTACTACTACTAATCCTAACACTCTTAGTACTACTAATACTACTACTACTACAAATACTACTACACCTACTACTAATACTCCTCCTGTTCCTCCTCACACTCCTACAACATCAACTACTACTACTATTGCCACAACAACAACAACTACTACAACTACTACTACTATTACTACTACTCCCACTACTACTACTACTCCTATTGCCACTACTGGTACTACTATTTGTTCTAATAAAACTACTCCAAACACTCCTACTACAACTACTACTGCTACTGCTACTGCTACTACTGCTACTGCTACTCCTACTTCTACTGTTACTACTACTACTATAGATACTGCTACTGCTACTACTATTGCAGCTACTACTATTACTACTGGCATAACTACTACTACTATAACTTCTTCTACTACTACTACTACTATTACAACAACTACTACTATTACTATTACTACTACTACTACAACTACTATTACTACTGCTGCTGCTGCTACTGCTTCTACTACTAGTTCAATTGCTACTATTACTACCCCTACAACTAATGGAACTACTACTACTAATACTAACACTACTACTACTACTACTACTAGTACTGCTACTAATACTAATGCTCCTACAACTTCTACCACTATAACTACTACTACTTTTACTACTCCTACTACTACTACTACTCCTGGCACTCCTAAGACTTCTACGACTATGACTCCAACTCCAACTACTACTAATACAACAACTACTACAACTACTGCTACTACTACTACTGTTATGCCAACTGTTACTGCAACTACTGCTACTCCTATTGCAACTACTGCTATTACTACTCGTACTAATACTACTACCCCAAACAATCATACTACTACTACTGCTGCTATTGTTGCTGCTGCTAATACTACTACTACTACTAATACAACTAGTCCTACTACTGCTGCAACTACTACTACCCTTGCTACTAAGGCTACTACTACATTACTAGTAGTACAACTGCTACTACTACTACTCCTTCCACAATTGCTACTTTTATTACTATAATCAAAACTACAACTGTGACAACTTCTGTACTACAGCTGCTGCTACTACTATTACTGCTACTACTACTACTACTTTTGTTACTACTACTTCTACTGCTTCAGTTACTACTACTATTACTACCACTAATACCACTGCTACCGCAACTATTACTGCTAATACTACTACTACTACAATAATGACTGCTAGTTCTACTACAACTACTACTACTACTATAACAGGTTCTGTTGTTGCTACTACTGCTACTACTCGTACAACTATAACTACAACTTCTTCTGTAATTGTTGCTACTTCTACTACTACTATTACTACTTTTGCTACTGTCACTACTGCTGCTATGAGTACTACTATGACTACTTCTGCTACTATTGTTACCACTACTGCTACTTCTACTACTACTAAAACTACAACTACAACTACTACGATTGTTACTACTACTACTACTGCGATTATCGCTACTACAACTACTACTTCTATTGCTACTGCTATTGCTACTATTATTACTATTACTACTACTACTAGAACAACAAGTACTACTCGTACTACTAGAACAACAACTACTACTCGTACTACTCGTACTACTAGAACTCCCAATGTTACTACGTCTACGATAATAACTACTATAGCTCCTACTACTATGACTACTACTACCATAACTACTATAGCTCGAGCTATTACTACAGCTATTACAACCACTTCTACTACTACTATAACTATCGCTACTACTACTGCTACACTACTCCAACAACTACTACTACTGCTGACGCTACTACTACTACCACTCCTACAGTGGCTACTATTGATGCTCTTACTACTACTTCTACTACAAATGATACCATAATGACTTATTCTACTACTTCTATTACTACTACGGATGCTACAACTGCTACAACTACTACAATAACTACTTCTACTGGTACTTCAATAGCCACAGCTGCTACTACTATTACTGTGACTATAGAAACTACCACAACTATTGCAACTTGTGCTACAATAGCTATTTCTACAATAACTATGACAACAACTACTTCTACTTCACCTACTGCTATTGCTTCTACTACTACTTCTCCTACTACTACCACTGCTATTACTACTGCTACTACCATTGCTGTTACTACAACTATTACTGTTGCTTCTCCTGATAATGCTGCTACTACTGCTACCAGGACTACTACTATAGCAACTACTATTATTGCTTCTACGATAATTGCTACTTCTCCTACTGCTACTACTTCTACTACTACTACTGTGGCTACTACTACTACTATTACTACTACTACTATTATTATTATTACTACTACTACTACTATTACTACAGCTAGTATGACTACTTCTACTACTACTACTATGACTACTAGTAGTATTAGTAGTAGTAGTAGTAGTACTACTACTACTCCTACTACTAGAACTACTACAGCAACTACTACGACTGCTACTGCTATGACTAATGCTAATACTACTACTGCTACTACTCCTACTGCTATTACTCCCACTACTACTGCTGTTGCTACTACTATTGCTACAACTACAACTATTACTCCTACTACTACAATTACTCCTGCTACTACTACTACTACTACTACCACTACTGGTATTACCACTACTAGCACTACTACAACCACTACTACTACTACTACTACTACTACCACTACTGGTACTACCACTACTAGTACTACTACAACCACTATTACTACTACTACTTCTTCTACAATAACAAAGACTACTACTTTTGCTGCTGCTGCTCCTACTACTACTTCTAGTAATACTACTATCACCACTAATACTGTTGCAGCTACAACTACTACTAATACAATTGCTACGGCTACTATTACATGTACTGGTGCTACTTCTTCAACTACTTTTGCTACTCCTACTTTTGCTACTACTACTTCTACAACTGCTACAACTGCTATTACTATTTCTACCTTTACTATAGTAGTAGTAGTGGTTGTTATTGTTGTAATAGTAGTAGTAGAAGGAGTAGTATTAGCATTATATTAGTAGTTGTAGCAGTCACAGTAGAAGAAAAAACAGCAGCAGCAGCAGCAGCAGCAGCAGTAGTAGCAGTAGTAGTAGTGGTAGTAGTAGTAGTAGTGGCAAGAGTTGTAGTAGTGGTAGTAATCATAGTTGTAGTTGAAGTACCAGTATTAGTAGTAGTAGTAGTAGTGGTAGTAGTAAAAGTTGTAGCATTAGTAGTAGTTGTTGTTGTAGTTATAGTAGTAGCAGGAGTAGTAGTTATAGTAGTAATAGTCATAGTAGAAGTTGTTGTAGTCGTAGTTGGAGTATTAGGAGAAATAGTGGTAGTAGTAGTAGAAGTAATAGTAGTTGTAGTAGCAGTAGTAATATTACTTGTATTAGTAGTATGAGTCATAGTAGTAGCAGTAGTAGGGATAGAATTAGTAGTAATAGTAGTAGTTGTTGTTGTTATTATAGTAGTAAAAGTACTAATTGTAGCAGTAGTAGTTATTGTTGTTCTTGTTGTAATAGGAGTAGTAGTAGGAGCAGTATTGGTATTAGTATTAGTTATTGTAGCACTCATAGTTGAATAAGAAGTCATCGTAGTAGTAGTAAAAGGAGGAGGTGTAGTTGTAGTAGTATTGGCAGGAGTAGTAGTAGTAGTAGCAGAAGTTGTAGTTGTAGTTGTATTAGTAGTGGTAGAAGTAGTTGTAGTGGTGGTAGTAGTAAAAGTAGTAGCAGAAATAGTAGCTATAGTTAGGGTAGTAGTAGTAGTAGTAATAGTAGTTGTATTAGTAGTAGAAGGAGGAGGAGTAGTAGTAGTAGTAGGAGTTGAATTAGCGGTAGTAGTAGTATTAGTAGTATTAGTAGTAGTTGTAGTAGTTGTAGTATTAGTAGTATTCTACCCTTCAACATCAAGGACAAGGTTGGATTATCCGACAAACACATCTTACCTACCCAATGCAACCAGCTAAAGTCTATAGTAAGACCCTTCTTGATGGGTCTATCGCCCTCCAGTTTTCTAATTACAAAACTGCCTCCATGGAACAGCTGATACCTGACACCATTGTTGACACCAACATCTCGCCTGATGAGGAGGAGCTTACGCACCTTCTGGCAACCTTTACACTTGACACTGATGATGACACTGATGACGAGGAGGATTCTTACTTCAGTCGGCTATCGCCTATAACAACTACTAGTGAGACTGAGTACCCACGCTGGCGACCACCACTTTGGGATCCTTCTGATGAGGAGGGTGTCTACACTGGCATTACCACCTCCGTCACTAAACCACCATTGCTCTCTCCACCCCCAGCAGACATCTGGGATACACTAGGCCAACCCAGTGGCAAATTCGATTATTATGTGCGCTATTCGCCACCGCCCTCTTTCTATGCTCCCTTTCCCACCGTGAGCACTCCCGCTTGGGATGATGATTCGCCCCCGGAAGGTGGTGGGGAACTGGCCCCTCCTTTTTCTCCCCCTTTAGCAGTCACTACCAAGCTGCAGCAAGTTCCCACGGCCCCTGCCGAGCTGCAGCAAGTTCCCGTGTCCAATCCAGAACCACCTCGGGACATTGTTCCCTCTATGAACCCAACCACACCAGTTGCTAATTTGATTACTGTAGGCTATGAAATTGATGCCGAGATAGAGGAGTTGGATTATCCTTCAGTGCGAAAGCTGTCTGAACAGTTGTACTCCAGCACCATGACCTCGGCCACTTCTCCTTATCGGCCACCAATGGATACAGCAATGGCCCCGCCCAGTTATCCACCAGCAACTAACATTCAACCCTCTTTCGAATGGCGGGATATGTCGGGATGAAGAGGATGCTTTCAGGGAGGTTATAACAATGAAATGTGGAATCTCCCCTCAGCTCAGCAAGCGGGCGGAGCGCTGTTCGTCATCCCAGATCAATTAGGCCTCTTTGATGACACTTTTGATCGATGGTCTTTAATTACCAGAAACCATGTGGCAACTCAAGGTTTTACCAATGCTAGAGACAAGATGGAGTATATGGAGAACCTATTAGGCTAAATGGAGAAGCTTACCTAGATCCAGTGGTGGATGCACTATGGGGCGGAATATCAAGCCCTTCTGAACTCTGGAGATGGGAGAGAAGGAACTCAAAACATTCTCTCACAGATTCGACGTGTCTTCACCCTCAAAGATCCTGCTCAGGGTTCCACGATAATCCAAGATACGGCTTATCATGATCTGGAATGACTCTCCTGTGATAATGTGAAGAATATTATCCAGTACATGAATGAGTACATGAGGCTCGCCTCCAAGACAGGAAGGCTCTATATCAACATGGAGCTTTCGGAAAAATTCTGGTTAAAAATGCCTGGAGATCTCGGACGAAGGATCAAGGCAGCTTTCGAGCAGAAGTATGCTGGTAATGTTATTGGTGTTATCCCACACGTACTTTTTGCTTACAGGTACCTGGAAGACGAATGCAAGGACACTGCATTCAAAAGGGAGTTGAAGAACCTTTCCTTCTGCAGTCAAATTCCAATCCCAGGATACTACAAGAAGGAAAAGAAATATGGCGTCAGGAGATCTACAACCTACAAAGGGAAGCCCCATGACACATATGTCTGCATAGAAAAGAGAAAGCATTTGGTCCGCAACAGACGCTGCAAATGTTACTTATGCGGACAGGAAGGGCACTTTGCAAGGGAATGCCCTAATGAAGGAAGAAATGTGAAGAGAGTCGCAATCTTTGAACAATTGGAAGTTCCGGAAGATTGTGACCAGATTTCAGTCCAGGAAGGAGAAGCGCAGAGTGATGCCATTTTTAGCATCTTTGAAGGAGAAGACTGTGATGACATACAAAGGTCTCTTCGAACACTAGTGCAGATAAAAACAACTCTACATGCTTGTGGAATTTGATGGGGGATAAAGGCCTCAGGTATGCCTACCGGAGACACAACTTAATTGATTACATGACTGGCAACTCAATAGTTTTATGCAGCCCCAGCATGAAAAATGCGTTTGCTGTAAAAGAAACTCCATGCAACGGGCACGAATTCACTGCCCAAAATGCTTGGTCATGGCCTGTAATCTCTGTGGCCCCCATTACTTCAACAGAGAAGTTCCGGTGGCTCCAGCGGCACCGGCCCCCTTTTTCCCACAAAAGCTCATCCAGGAACAACAATATTACATCACCTGGTGCGATGGGGAAATAGAGCAACTCAAGAAAGAAGTGGAATTCTACAAAAGGAAGGTAGAAGAACTTGAGCTTGAGAAGCAGCTGGCTCAGGGCTATAAGGACCTCTGAGGAAAAGGAATCTGGGAGGAAGGTCCTGCTGCCCAAGCAGAAGAAGAAACGGCTGGAATGATCTTCCAAGAAAGTATCCAGAAGGTCACTATCAAGGGAGCTACAGAACCCACAGCCGGTCCACGACTGGTAAAGAACATGTTATATAATATGCATGTTGAATTTGACATCCCTTCTGTCCCCAGATTTAAGGTGAAAGCAATCCTCGATACCGGAGCAACAAGCTGTTGCATAGATGAAGGTACCATTCCAAAGGATGCTCTGGAACAACACAACTGCATCGTCCATTTCAGTGGCATTAACTCCAAGCAGACTGCCAGTAAGCGGTTGAGAAGTGGGAGGATGCATATTGGGTACAACACCTTCAGGATCCCTTATACTTACAATTTCAAAATGAAACTTGGTGATGGGATTCAGATGATTATCGACTGCGATTTTATCAAAGCTATGCAAGGCGGAGTCCGTATTGAAGGTAACATCGTCACATTCTACAAAAATCTCACAATCATCAATAATGCTGCTGTAAATACTACTCCTACAGTAGCATTGACAGCAGCCATTGAAGAATTAAACCTCGAAGAAGATGAATATCTGGATATCAAAGAATCTATCTACTACAATGTCGGTGACAGTCGGGAGACGTTCCTACAGAAGTTCTCCCCTTTGCTCAAAAACCTGAAAGAAGCAGGTTTCATTGGTGATGACCCTCTCCACCACTGGGCTAGGAACAAAATTCTCTGCTATCTGGACATCAAAAACCCAGATTTTACGATTGAAGATCGCCCCTTAAAGCATGTCACTCCACGGCTACAACAGGCTTTTCACAAACATACCAAGCTCTTATTAGACTTGGGGTTAATCAGGCCTAGTCACAGTCGGCATCGGACCATAGCCATGATTGTGAATTCTGGGACAAGCATTGACCCAACAACTGGGAAGGAGGTCAAGGGCAAAGAACGTATGGTGTTCAATTACAAGCGCCTCAATGACCTAACAAACAAAGATCAATACAGCCTACTGGGCATCAATACCATCCTCAAATGGGTAAGCCATAGCCAGATCTATTCTAAATTTGATCTCAAAAGTGGCTTTCACCAGGTAGCAATGCACCCAGACTCTATTGAATGGACGGCTTTCTGGGTTTTGGAGGGGCACTTTGAATGGCTTGTTATGCCATTTGGTCTAAAAAATGCTCCGACTGTGTTCCAGAGAAAAATGGATAACTGCTTCAAAGGTACGGAAGAATTCCTTGCAGTTTACATTGATGATATTCTAGTATTTTCCCATACCGAGGAGGATCATGCAAAGCATCTCAAAATTATGCTGAAAATCTGTGAAGACAATGGCTTAGTCCTGAGTCCTACCAAAATGAAAATAGCAGTCGCTGAAATCGAGTTTCTTGGTGCCATCATTGGGAACCACAAGCTCAAATTGCAACCACACATCATAAAAAGGATTGCTAATTTTCGGGAAGAGACTCATAGAAAAAAGAGGAATGTGCTCATGGCTTGGTATTCTAAATTACGCCAAGCCCTACATCCCAAATCTGGGACGACTGCTCAGTCCTCTCTATGCAAAGACAAGCCCAACGGGAGAAAAGTGCATGAATCGACCGGACTGGTTATTAGTCAGACAAATTAAACAGATGGTCCAAAATCTTCCTGATCTAGAAGTTCCACCAGAACACTGCTTTATGATCCTCGAAATAGATGGATGCATGGATGGCTGGGGTGGCATCTGCAAATGGAAGCAACAGCAATATGATCCAAGGACTGCGGAAAGGATTTGTGCATATGCTAGTGGTACATTTAATCCTCCAAAATCAACCATTGATGCGGAGATCCATGCAGTGATGAACACTATGGAGGCCCTAAAAATCTATTATCTGGACAAGAAAGAACTCATTATCCGCACTGATTGCCAGGCCATCATTAGTTTCTTTAACCAAATAGCTGGTAATAAGCCGTCAAGAGTTCGTTGGATAGCCTTCACAGATTACGTCACTGGAGCCCGGATCAATGTGCACTTCGAGCATATCGAAGCGAAAGATAATCAGCCTGCTGATGCTCTTTCCTGACTAATCTCTTGTTTAGTGCTTTCAGGATGGCCCAGCAAGGAGCTGATGGAAACCTTGGAACTAGCAGCCCTAGCAGTACAGGAAATCAAGGAACTTCCCAACCACAGAGCCCAGCACCAACTGGTGCAAGCCCTCCAAATGATCCAGGACTCAGTGAGTAGTACAAGCAGCTCGTATGCCTCCTGAGCTACCTTCCCATGTCACTTGACATGTATGATGAAATAAGGAAAGATATCCACCAAATGGAAGAGGAGAACATCGCCCAAGCTCTTGCACCCCTCCAACTACTCAGGGACATCCACCATATCAAAACAGCCGAATGCAAACAGCTTGCCACCAGGAATAATTTCTGGGGTACGTGGTACCCCGCCATCAAGCAACTTGATACCCAGCTTGACACAGCTATCAAGCTTGTTCAATATTCGGTCCGAAGGATGAACAGTTTCTTCCTCTAAGCGGAAGTGGTGGACCCCTCTCCCACGAAGTCCTCATGATAAGCATGAATATAGCCTCTGCTGTAAAGGGTATTGTGTGTGTAATCGTGATAGGCACGAATCTATCCTAAGTGCTAGCCTCTGCTGTAAAGGGTATAGCCTCTGCTGTAAAAGGTATTGCGTGTGTAATCATGATAAGCATGAATATATCCTAAGTGCTAGCCTCTGCTGTAAAGAATATTGTGTGGGCCTAGAGGCTCCTGTAGGGTGACCCCTCTGTAACCCCTACAGACCTGAAGAGGCCTTCTTCGGCTCTATATAAGAGCATACTTGTATATGGCCAAGACAGACAGAGAGTAGAGCTGATCCTTGGCATAGATAATAAGAATCTGTGAGTTTTCCATATCTTCTCCCTATTTCTTATTGTCTGTTCTTTCCCCGACTTGGAAGTGCACAATCCCAGCAGTGACCCAAGTAGAGGGAAAAACCACTCCCCCGCACCGCCACACAACAAGGTTTGGCGCTAATTGATTAGTGGAGACTTTTGGTGTGGAAATAAGGTCAAGGTACTCAAGGTTAGCGGTTCAGGAATGATCATACCATTCTTGTATAGCCTTTTCCCAAGCTTCAGACATTGAGGGTTAGCACAACTACTCAATTCTTACTATGGTAAGTTTCAAATGCACGTAAACAAACATGGTGTTTCAGACGGGCTTTATACTTTAGGCAGGATCACACAGGTGTGCCCTAGGACCTACAAATGGCCACTCGCCTTGATGGCCTAGTTAGGACCTGTTCTTTTTTCGACTTCAAGCCAAAGCACGCAGCACACCAGTAGTTTAAATGTTATTTGCAGCATACTAGAGAGGCAAATTTAAGCAGTTATGTTTACCCTGTGTCTAGCTATGGGTAAAAACTAACAGAGATGGATAATCGCGAACCGTTACCATGCCTTTGAGTCCCTCAACCCTGAGAGAATTACTCCTCCATATCTTGCTTCGAGCTCTGATACCAAGGTCGGCAGCGGCAGTGCGGGGGAGTGGTTTTTCCCTCTGCTTGGGTCACTGCTTGGATTGTGCACTTCCAAGTCGGGGAAAGAACAGACAATAAGAAATAGGGAGAAGATATGGAAAACTCACGGATTCTTATTATCTATGCCAAGGATTAGCTCTACTCTCTGTCTGTCTTGGCCATATACAAGTATGCTCTTATATAGAGGCAAAGAAGGCCTCTTCAAGTCTGTAGGGGTTACAGAGGGGTCACCCTACAGGAGCCTCTAGGCCCACGCAATATTCTTTATAGTAGAGGCTAGCACTTAGGATATATTCGTGCTTATTACGATTACACACGCAATACCTTTTACAGCAGAGGCTATACCCTTTACAGTAGAGGCTAGCACTTAGGATAGATTCGTGCTTATCACGATTACATGCAAAATACCCTTTACAACAGAGGCAATATTCGTGCTTATTATGAGGACTTCGTGGGAGAGGGGTCCACCACTTTCGCTTAAAGGAAGAAACTGTTCATCCTTCGGGCCGAATTTTGAACAAGCTTGACAGCTGTGTCAAGCTGGGTATCAAGTTGCTTGATGGTGGGGTACCACGTACCCCAGAAATTATTCCTGGTGGCAAGTTTTTTGCGTTCGGCTATTTTGATACCGTGGATGTCCCTGAGTAGTTGGAGGGGTGCAAGAGCTTGGGCGATGATCTCCTCTTCCATTTGGTGGATATCTTTCCTTATTTCATCATACATGTCAAGTGACATGGGAAGGTAGCTCAGGAGGCATATGAGCTGCTCGTACTGCTCACTGAGTCCTGGATCATTTGGAGGGCTTGCACCAGTTGGTGCTGGGCTCTGTGGTTGGGAAGCTCCTTGATTTCCTGTACTGCTAGGGCTGCTAGTTCCAAGGTTAACATCAGCTCCTTGCTGGGCCATGCTAAAAGCACCAAACAAGAGATTAGTCGGGAAAGAGTATCAGCAGGCTAATTATCTTTCACTTCGATATGCTCGAAGTGCACATTGATCCCGGCTCCAGTGACGTAATTTGTGAAGGCTATCCAGCGAACTCTTGACGGCTTATTACCAGCTGTTTTGTTAAAGAAACTAATAATGGCCTGGCAATCAGTGCAGATAATGAGTTCTTTCTTGTCCAGATAATAGATTTTTAGGGCCTCCATAGTGTTCATCACTGCATGGATCTCCGCATCAATGGTTGATTTTGGAGGATTAAATGTACCACTAGCATATGCACAAATCCTTTCCGCAGTCCTTGGATCATATTGCTGTTGCTTCCATTTGCTGATGCCACCCTAGCCATCCATGCATCCATCTATTTTGAGGATCATAAAGCAGTGTTCTGGTGGAACTTCCAGATCAGGAAGATTTTGGACCATCTGTTTAATTTTTCTGACTAATAACCAGTCCTATCGATTCATGCACTTTTCTCCCGTTGGGCTTGTCTTTGCATAGAGAGGACTGAGCAGTCGTCCCATATTTGGGATATAGGGCCTAGCGTAATTGAGAATACCAAGCCATGAGCGCATTCCTCTTTTTTCTATGAGAGTCTCTTCCCGAAAATTAGCAATCCTTTTTATGATGTGTGGTTGCAATTTGAGCTTGCGGTGCCCAATGATGGCACCAAGAAACTCGATTTCAGCGATTGCTATTTTCATTTTGGTAGGACTCAGGACTAAGCCATTGTCTTCACAGATTTTCAGCATAATTTTGAGATGCTTTGCATGATCTTCCTCGGTCTGGGTAAATACTAGAATATCATCAATGTAAATTGCAAGGAATTCTTTCGTACCTTTGAAGCAGTTATCCATTTTTCTCTGGAACACGGCTGGAGCATTTTTTAGACCAAATGGCATAACAAGCCATTCAAAGTGCCCCTCCGAAACCCAGAAAGTCGTCCATTCAATAGAGTCTGGGTGCATTGCTACCTAGTGAAAGCCACTTTTGAGATCAAATTTAGAATAGATCTGGCTATGGCTTACCCGTTTGAGGATGGTATTGATGCCCAGTAGGCTGTATTGATCTTTGTTTGTTAGGTCATTGAGGTGCTTGTAATTGAACACCATACGTTCTTTGCCCTTGACCTCCTTCCCAATTGTTGGGTCAATGCTTGTCCCAGAATTCACAATCATGGCTGTGGTCCGATGCCGACTGTGGCTAGGCCTGATTACCCCCAAGTCTAATAAGAGCTTGGTATGTTTGTGAAAAGCCTGTTGTAGCCGTGGAGTGACATGCTTTGAGGGGCGATCTTCAATCATAAAATCTGGGTTTTTGATGTCCAAATAGCAGAGAATTTTGTTCCTAGCCCAGTGGTGGAGAGGGTCGTCACCAATGAAACCTGCTTCTTTCAGGTTTTTTAGCAAAGGGGAGAACTTCTGTAGGAATGTCTCCCGACTGCCACCGACATTGTAGTAGATAGATTCTTTGATATCCAGATATTCATCTTCTTCGAGGTTCAATTCTTCAATGGCTGCTGTCAATGCTGCTGTAGGAGTAGTATTGATGATTGTGAGATTTTTGTAGAATGTGACGATGTTACCTTCAATACGGACTCCGCCTTGAATAGCTTTGTTAAAATTACAGCGGATAATCATCTGAATCCCATCACCAAGTTCCATTTTGAAACTGTAAGTATAAGGGATCCTGAAGGTGTTGTCCCCAATATGCATCTGCCCACTTCTCAACCGCTTACTGGCAGTCTGCTCGGAGTTAATGCCACTGAAATGGACGATGCAGTTGTGTTGTTCCAGAGCATCCTTTGGAATGGTACCTTCATCTATGCAACAGCTTGTTGCTCCGGTATCGAGGATTGCTTTCACCTTAAATCTGGGGACAGAAGGGATGTCAAATTCAACATGCATATTATATAACATGTTCTTTACCAGTCGTGGACCGGCTGTGGGTTCTGTAGCTCCCTTGATAGTGACCTTCTGGATACTTTCTTGGAAGATCATTCCAGCCGTTTCTTCTTCTGCTTGGGCAGCAGGACCTTCCTCCCAGATTCCTTTTCCTCAGAGGTCCTTATAGCCCTGAGCCAGCTGCTTCTCAAGCTCAAGTTCTTCTACCTTCCTTTTGTAGAATTCCACTTCTTTCTTGAGTCGCTCTATTTCCCCATCACACCAGGTGATGTAATATTGTTGTTCTTGGATGAGCTTTTGTGGGAAAAAGGGGGCCGGTGCTGCTGGAGCCACCGAAACTTCTCTGTTGAAGTAATAGGGGCCACAGAGATTACAGGCCGTGACCAAGCATTTTGGGCAGTGAATTCGTGCCCGTTGCATGGAGTTTCTTTTACAGCAGACGCATTTTTCATGCTGGGGCTGCACAAAACTATTGAGTTGCCAGTCATGTAAGCAATTAAGTTGTGTCTCCGGTAGGCATACCTGAGGCCTGTATCCCCCATCAAATTCCCCAAGCATGTAGAGTTGTTCTGTCTACACTAGTGTTCAAGAGACCTTTGTATGTCATCATAGTCTTCTCCTTCAGAGACGCTAAAAATGGTATCACTCTATGCTTCTCCTTCCTAGACTGAAATCAGGTCACAATCTTTCAGAACTTCCAATTGTTCAAAGATTGCGACTCTCTTCACATTTCTTCCTTCATTAGGGCATTCCCTTGCAAAGTGCCCTTCCTGTCCGCATAAGTAACATTTGCAGCGTCTGTTGCGGACCAAATGCTTTCTCTTTTCTATGCGGACATGTGTGTCATGGGGCTTCCCTTTGTAGGTTGTAGATCTCCTGACGCCATATTTCGTTTCCTTCTTGTAGTATCCTGGGATTGGAATTTGACTGCTGAAGGAAAGGTTCTTCAACTCCCTTTTGAATGCAGCGTCCTTGCATTCATCTTCCAGGTACCTGTAAGCAAAAAGTAGTGACAACAGCAATAGTAGAAGTAGTAGTAATAGTTGCAGCATTAGTGGTAGTAGTAGAAGTAATAGTGGTAGTAGTTGCAGTAGTAGTAGCTATAGCAGCAGTAGTTGCAGCACTAGTAGTAGTAGTAGTGTTAGGAATACCAATAGTAGCGGTAGTTGGAGTAGTAGTAGTAATAGCAGTGCTGATATCAGTACTAGTGGTAGCAATAGTGGCACTAGTAGTAATTGTAGTGGTAGTCATAGCAGTAGTAGTTGTTGCAGTTGTTGTGGCAGAAGTAGTAGCTATTGTACTAGCAATAGTAGTAGTAGAAGCAATGGCAGTAGTAGTTGTTGTAGTAGTTATACTGGTAGTAGTAGAAGAAGTGGTAGTAATACTTGTTGTTGTTGTAGCTACTGTAGTAATAGTAGTAGTAGTAGTACTAGTAGTACTAGTAGTAGTTGTTGTTATTGTAGCAGTCGGTGTAACAGAAGTAGTAGTAGTTCAAGTAGTAGCAATATGAGTCATAGCTATGGCAGTAGAATTAGTAGTAGTAGAAGTAGTAGTACTAGTAGTAGTAGTAGCAGTAGCAGCCGCAGTCGTAGTAGTAGTAGGACTAGTTGTACTTGAAGAATTGTAATAATATTAGCAGTAGTATTACTAGTAGTAGTACAAGTAGTAGTAGTAGTAGTAGTAGTAGTAGTAGTAGTAGTAGCAGTACTGGTATTAGTAGAAGTAGTTATAGTGGTAGTAGTTGTAGCACTGATGGTAGTAGTGGTCGTTGTTGTAGTAGTAGCAATAG
Source organism: Trichopus zeylanicus subsp. travancoricus (assembly GCA_005019695.1). Taxonomy (NCBI): domain Eukaryota; kingdom Viridiplantae; phylum Streptophyta; class Magnoliopsida; order Dioscoreales; family Dioscoreaceae; genus Trichopus; species Trichopus zeylanicus. The sequence goes on along the minus strand of RXID01021775.1, from coordinate 11,292 downwards.
CATAGTAGCAGTAATAGTTATAGTCATTGTAGTAGTAAGAGTAGTAGTAGTAGCAGTAGTAGCAGTTGTAGTAGTAGTAGTAGTTTTCGTTGTTGTTGTGTTGTTGTTGCTGTTGTTGTAGTAGTAGTAGTAGTAGTAGTAGTAGTGTTATACCTGAAGTAGCAGTAGTAGCATTTGTAGAAGTAGTAGTAGTAGTAGTTGTGGTGGTGGTGGTGGATGTTGTAGTAGTACCCAAAGTAGCAGTAGTAGAGGTATAGAAGTAGTAGTACTTGTAGTAGTGGTAGCAGTAGTAGTAGTAGTGCCAGAAGTAGTAGTAGTAGCATTTGTAGAAGTAGTAGTAGTAGTAGTCGTGGTGGTAACTGTAGTAGTAGCAGCAGTTTTAGTAGTAGCAGCTATAGTAGCAGAAGTTGTTGTAATAGTTGTAGCAGTAGTAGAAGTAGGAGTAGTTGTAGTACTAGTAGGAGTATTAGTAGAAATAGTTGTAGTTGCAGTTGCTGTAGCAATAGTAGCAATAGTAGTCTTAGCCATTGTTGTAGCAGTATTAATAGTTGTAATAGTAGTAATAGTAGCATGTAGTTGGCAGAAGTAGGAGTAGTAGTAGTCACAGTAACGGTAGTCAGAGTAGCTGTCATGGTAGGAGAAGTGTTAGTATTAGTAGTAGTTGTAGTAGTAGTAGTAGTAGTGCTAGCAATTGCCGCAACAGTAGGTGTAGTAGTAGAAGTTGTAGCAAAAGTAGCTCTACTAGCAGTTGTTGTAGTAGTAGTAGTAGCAGTAGTTGTACCAGTAGCAGTAGCGACAGTAGTAGAACTAGTTGGTTAAGTAGCAGTAGCAGTTATTATTGTTATTGTAATAGTAGTACTAGTTGTTACAATAGTAGTAACAGTAGAAGTAGTTGAAGTAGTAGTAGTTGTAGTAGTAGTAGCAGTTGCTATAGTAAGATTTCTAGCAGTAGCAGTAGTAGTAGTAGAAGAAGTGGTAGTAGTAGGCATAGGAGTAGTAGTAGTAGTGGTGGTGGTGGTGGTGGTGGAAGTAGTCGTAGCAGTAGTAATACTAGAAGTAGTAATTGCAGTTGCAATAGAAGTAGCAATAGTAGTAGTTGTAATAGAAGTAGTAGCAGTAGCAGTAGTAGTCATAGTTGTAGTAGCAGTAGTAGCAATAGGAGCCATAGTGGCAGCAACAGTTGTAGTAGTAGTAGTGATAATGGTAATAGAAGTAGTAGTTGTAGAAATAGTAGTAGTTGTTGTTGTACTACGAGTAATAGTAGCATTAATAGATGCAGTGGTAGTAGTAGAATTAGTTGTAGGAGGAGAAGTTGTAGTAGTAGCAGTTGTAGCAGTAATAAAAGAAGTGGTAATATTAGTAGCAGTAATAGCAGTAGTTGCAGTTGTAATAGAGATAGCTGCAGCAATAGTAGGCATATTAGCGATAGTAGAAGTTGATGCAGAGATAATAGCTTTAGCTACTGCCATAGTAGCAGTAGTAGAAGTAGTAGTAGTAATAGGAGTAGTAATAGTGGTAGTAGTACTAGTAGTAGTAGAAGTAGTAGTAGTTGTTATTGTAGTATAAGTATTAGCAGTAGCAGTAGCCGTAGTAGTAGTGCTAGTGGTAACAGTAGTAGTAATAGTAATACTACTTGTCGTTGTAGTAAGAAGTAATAGTAGTAGTAGTAGTAATAGTAGTGGTTGCAGCACTAGTTGTATAATAGAGGCAGTAGTAGAAATAGTAGTAGTAGTAGTAGTAGTAGCCACTATTGTAATGGTAGTAGTAGAAGTACTAGTCATACTAGTAGTTGCTATGGTAGTAGTAGTTGCAGTAGTTGTTGTAGCAATCAAAGTAGCAGAAGTACTCATAGTAGAAGTAGTAGCTGCAAGAGTCATTGTTGTAGTAGTAGAATTAGTAGTAGGAAAAGTAGTAGTAGTAGTAGCAGCAATAGCAGCAACAACAGTAGTAGTAGTAGTAGTACTAGTAGTAGTAGCAGTATTTGTAGTAACAGTAGAAGTAGTTGTACTAGTAGTATTAGAAGTAGTAGTAGTTGTTGTGGTGGCTGTAGTAGTACTAGTATTAATAGATGTAGTAGTAGTAGTAATAGCAATAGTAGGAGTAGTAGCAGTGGGAATAGTAGTAGTAGTGTCCAAAGTAGCAATAGTAGCATTTGTAGTAGTAGTGGCAGTGGCAGTAGAAGAACCCGAAGTAGCAACAATAGGAGTAGTAGTAGTTGTAGTAACATTAGTAGTAATAATTGTAGTAGGAGTAGTAATCGTAGTAGTAGGAGTAGTAGTAGAAGCAATAGTAATAGTTGTAGCAGAAGTAGTAGTAGCAGTGGGAGTAGTAGTAGTAGTGTTCGAAGTAGTAGTAGTAGCATTTATAGAAGTAGTAGTGGTAGTAGAAGTAATAGTGGTGGCAGTAGTAGTAGTAGTACCCAAAGTAGCAGCAGAACTAGTAGTAGTAGTACCGGTTTTAGTAGCACCCGAAGTAGCTGTAGTAGTAGTTATAGTAGTAGTAGTAGTAGTAGTAGTAGTAGTAGTAGTAGTAGTAGTAGTTGTTGTTGTTGTTGTTGTTGTTGTTGTTGTTGTTGTATTTGTAGTAGCAGTAGTAGTTGTACCCGAAGTAGCAATAGTAGCAGTTGTAGAAGTAGTAGTAGTAACTGTAGTAGAAGTAGTAGTTGTATTAATAGTAGCAGTATTAGTAGCAGCAGTGTTAGTAGTAGCTGCAGTAGTAGCAGAAGTAGTATTAGTATGAGCAGTTGTAATAGTTGTAGTAGTGGAAGAAGTGTTAGTAGCTATAGTAGCAGCAGTAGGAGCAGCAGTAGTAGTAGTAGCAGTAGTAGTAGCACTTATTGTAGCAGTAGTGCTAGTAGTTACTGTAGTCATAGTTCTAGCAGTAGTAATAGCAATAGTAGCGGCAATTTTTATAGTAGTAGTAGTAAGAGTCGTAGAAGTAGTTGCAGAAGTAGTAGTAGCCGGGGAAGTAGTAGTTGTAGTAGCAACAGTAGCAGTAGTAGTAACAATATTATTATTAGTAGTAGTAGTAGTAGAAACAAAAACAGTAGCAGCAGTAGTGATAGTAGTTGTAGCAGGAACAGTAGTCATACTAGTAGCACTAGTTGTGGCAAAAGTAGTAGCAGTTGTAGTAGTACTAGTAGAAGTTATTGTAGCAGTATTAGTATTAGTAGTCGTAGCAGTATCAATATTATTACTTTTGGTAGTATTACTATTAATGGTAGAAGTAGTAGCAGTAGCAGACATATTAGTTATAGGAGAAGTAGCAGCAGTAGCAGTTGCCATAACAGTAGTAGTAGTAATAGTAGAAGTAGTAGTAGTTGTAGTAGATGTAGCAGAAGTAGCAGTAGTAGCATGAGAAGTAGTAATAGTATGAGTAGTAGTAGTAGTGGCAGTAGCTGTAGTAGTAGTAGTTGTTGTTGTGGTGGTAGCAGTAGTAGTAATAGAAGCGGTAGTAGTGGTAGTAGTAGCGGTAGTGATAGCAGTAGCGGCAGTAATTTTAGTAGTAATAGTAGTGGTTGCGGCAACAACAATAGCAGTAGTTGTATAGTAGTAGCAGTAGTTGTAGTAGCAGTAGCAGTAGCAGTAGCCGTAGTTGTAGTAGTAGCAGCAGCAGTAGTAAGAGTAATCGTAGTAGTAGTAGCAATAGTACTAGCAATAAAAGTAGTAATAGCTGTAGTAATAGTAGTAGTAGTAGTAGTAGTAGTAATAGAAGTAGTAGTAATAGTAGTAATAGTAGCAATTGAAGTAGTAGTAGTAATAGTAGTAGTAATTGTAGCAGTAGCAGTGGTAGTAGTAGTTGTAGTAATTGCAGTGGCAATAGTATCAGTAGTAGTACAAGGAGTAATATTAGTAGTAGTAGTAGTAGTATTAGTAGCAGTTGTAGAAGTAGTAGTTGTAATTGTTGTATCAGCAATGGGAGTAGCAGTGGCAACAGTAGCAGTAGTAGTAGCAGCGGCTGTAGTAGTAATAATACCTGGAGTAGCTGAAGTAGTATTAGCAGTAGTGGTAGTGGTAGAAGTCGTAGTAGTAGCAGTAGCGATAGTAGTAGTAGAAGTAGCAATAGTAGTAACAGTAGTAGTAGCAATAGAATTAGTAATAATTGTCATTATAGTAGCTGTTGTAGTAGGAGGAGTAGTAGTAACAGTAGTCGCAGTAGTAGTAGTTGTAGTAGTAGATGTAGTAGTAGTTATAGTAGTATTAGTACAAGTAGCATTTGTGGTAGTAGCTGTAGCAGGTATAGTAGTAGTTGTTACAATTGTAGTTGGAGTAGTTGTAGCCGGAGTAGTTGTAGTAGTGCAAGTAGTAATAGTAGTAGCAGTAGTAGTAGTTGTACTCGTCACAGAGGTAGTAGCAATAATAGTCGTAGGAGTAGCAGTAGTAGTAGTAGTAGTAGTCGTAGTAGTAGCAATCATAGTAGTAGTAGTAGTAGTTACAGTAGTAGCCGTATTAGTGGAAGCAGAACTAGTAGTAGTCATAGTTGAGGTAGTAGTAGTAGTAGTAGTAGTAGTAGTAGTAGTAGTAGTGGTCATAGTAGTAGTTGTAGTACGAGTTGTAGTAGTAGAAGTAGTAGTACTAGTAGCAGTAGTAGTTGTAGTAGTAGTAGCAGTAGTAGTAGTAGTACTAATAATAGTAGTAGTAGTAGTAGTACTAGTACTACTAGTAGTAGTAGTATCAATATTAGTTGGAAGAATAGGAGCAGTAATAGCTGATGTATTTGCAATAGTAGTAGTAGTAGAAGTAGTAGTAGTTGTAGCTATTGTGGTAGTAGTATTAGCTGAAGTTGTAGTCGGAGGTAGCAATAGTAGAAGTAGTAGTAGCAATAGTAGTAGTTGTAATAGAAGTTGTAGTAGTTGAGGTGGTAGTAGTAGTAGTCATAGCAGTAGTAGTCGAAGTAGTAGTAGCAGTAGTAGTTGTTGTAGTAGTAGCAGAAGTAGTAGCAATAGTAGTAGTAGTAGTGGTCATAGTAGTAGTAGTAGTACTAGTAGCGGTAGTAGTTGTAGTAGTAATAGTAGTAGCAGTAGTAATAGTAGTAGTAGTAGTAATAGTAGTAGTAGTAGTAGTAGTGGTAGTAGTAGTAGTAGTATTAGTATTAGTTGGAAGAATAGGAGAAGTAATAGCAGATGTATTTGCAATAGTAGTAGTAGTAGAAGTAGTAGTAGTTGTAGCTATTGTGGTAGTAGTATTAGCTGAAGTTGTAGTGGGAATAGTAGTTATAGTAGCAGAAGTAGCAGTAGTAGAAGTAGTAGTAGCAATAGTAGTTGTAATAGTAGTTGTAGTAGTAGTAGTCATAGTAGTAGTAGAAGTATAGTAGGAGTGGTAGTAGTAGTAGCAGCAACAGTATTGGTTGGAGTAGTAGTAGTACTTATAGTAGTAATAGTTGTAGTAGCGGCAGTAGCAGTAGTACAAGTGATAATAGTAGTAGTAGTAGTAGTAGCAATAGAAGTATCACTAGTAGTAGTGGTAGTAGTTGTAGTTGAAGTGTTAGTAATAGTAATAATAGTAGCAGTTGCAAGAGTAATAGTAATGGAAATAGTAGTAGTAGTCGTAGTAGTAGCAGCAACAATTGTAGTGTCAGTAGTAGTAGTAGTAATTGTTTGCAGTAGCAATAGTAGCTATAGTAACAACAGTAGTTATTGTTGTTCTAGTAGCAATAGCAGTAGTTGCTATAGTAGCAGTAATAGTTGCTGTAGCAGTAGGAGTAGTGAAATTAACAGCAACAATAGTAGTACTAGTAGTAGCAGCAGTAGTAGTACTAGTACTAGCAATGGTAGAACTAGCAGTAGCAGCAACAGCATTTGCAGTAGTAGTTGTAGCAGCAATAGTATTAGAAGTAATCATAATAGTAGTAGTAGCAACTGTAGCAATAGGAGTAGTGGTAGCCGCAGTAGTAGTAGTGTAGTAGTAGTAGTAGTAGTAGTAGTAGTAGCACCAGCAGTAGCAACAGTTGTAGCTGTCAGAGTAGCAATAGTAGTAATAGCAGAAGTAGAAGTTGTTATAGTAGTAGTAGTAGTAGCAACAGTAGCAGTAGTAGTGTTAACAATAGTAGTAGTTGTTGTTGTTGTAGTAGTAGTAGTAGGAGGAGGAGGAGGAGGAAGAGGAGTCGTAGTAGTAGTAGTACTATTAGCAACAGTGGCAACAACAGTAGTAGCAGTAGTTGTAGTATCAGTAGTAGTGGCTGTAGCAACAGTTGTAGTTGTTGGAGAAATAGTATTAGTAGCAGAAGTAGCAGAAGTGGTAGTAGAAGTAGTAGTAGTATCAATAGTAGTAGTAGTAGGATAAGTTGTACGAGTAGTAGTAGTAGAAGCAGCAGAAGCAATAATACTACTACAAATAGTAGTAGTAGTGATAGTAGTAGTAGTAGTAGAAGAAGAAGCAGCAGCAGTAGCAATAGTAGTAGCATCAGTAGTAGTAGTAGTTGTAGTATCAGCAACATTAGTGGTAGAAGTAGCAGTAGTAGTAGAAGTAGTATTTGCAACATTAGTGATAGAAGTAGCAGTAGTAGCAACAACATTAGTGGTAGAAGTAGCAGTAGTAGTAACAGTAGTTGTAGTAGTAGTAGTAGTTGTAGAAGTAGTAGTAATAGTAGCAATTGTAGCAGTTGTAGTAGCAGTAGTTGCAACAGCACTAGTAGTTGTAGTAGTAGTAGGAGAAGTAGTAGTGATAGTAGTAGTAGCAGCAGTAGCAACAATAGCAATAATAGTAGTTCTATAAGTAGTATTAGTAGTGGTAACAACAGTTGTAGTAGTAGTACCCATTGTAGTAGTAGTAGAAGTTATAGATGTAGCAGCAGCAGTAGTTGTTATTGAAATTGTAGCAGTAGCAGTATCAGTAGCAGTAGTAGTAGTTGCAGCAGCATAGCAACAATAGTGGTAGCAGTAGTAGATGTGGTAGCAATTGTTGCAGTAGCAGTAGTGGTGGTAGTAGTAGTAGTAGCAGCTGCAGCAGCAGTTGTCAACGTTGTAGTGGTAGTATTAGCAGCAGTAAAAGTTGTAGTAGTAGTAGTAGAGAAAGTAGTACTACTAGTAATAGAAATTGAATTAATATTAGTTGAAGTAGTAGCTGTCGTAGAAGATATTGTCGTAGTAAAAGTATTAGTAGCAATAGCAGAAAGAGCAACAACAGTTGTAGTGATAGTAGAAGCAAAAGCGGCAGTAGCAATAGTAGTAGTAGTAGTAGTAGTAGTAGTAGCAGTAGTTGTGGTAGTAGTAATGATAGTAGTTGTCATAGAAGGATTAGTATTAGTAGTAATCGTAGTAGTAGCTATAGAAGTAATAGTAGTAGTAGTAGTGTTAGCCACAGTATTAGCAGTAGTAGTAGTATTGGTATCAGTAGTACCAATAATAGAGTCGTAGTAGAAGTACTAGGAGTAGTAGAAGTAGTAGCAGTAGTAGTAGTTGCAATAGTAGTAGTAATTATCCTAGTAGTAGTAATTATAGTAGCAGTAGTAGTAGTATTAGCAGTAGTAGAACTACAAGTAGCAGCGATAGTAGTAGCGGAAGTACTATTAGTAGTAGTTACAACAATAGTAGTAGCAATATGAGTAATAGTAGTAGTAATAGTAGTAGCGGTATTAGTTGTAATAGGTATAGTAATTTGAGAAATAAGAGTAGTAGTAGCAGTAGCAACAGTAGCAGTAGTATTAGTAGTACTAGTAGTCGCAGTAGTAGTAGTAGTAGTAGTAGTTTAGTAAAAGTAGTAGAAGCAGTAGCAGTTATAGTAGTAGCAGTAGCAGTAGCAGTAATACTAGTAGTAGTCATAGAAGAAGTTGTCGTTGTTGTCGCAGAAGTCGTAGTAGTAGTACTCATCGTAACAGTAGTAGTGGTCATTGTAGTAGTAGTAGTTTTAATAGTTGCAATAGCAACAGCAATAGTAGCAGCCATAGTAGTAGAAGTATCAGTAGTAGGTGTAGTAGTAGTAGTGGTAGTAGAAATAGTAGTAGTGGTCGTTGTAGCAGTAGTTGTTGTTGTTGTTGCAGTAGCAACAACAGTAGTATTAGCAATAGCGGGAGTAGTAGTGGTGGTGGTAGAAATAGTAGTAGTAGCAGAAGTAGTAGCAGTAGTAGTTGCAATAGTAATTGAGCAGTAGTAGTAGAAATAGTACTAGTTGTAGAAGCAGCAGCCGAAGTACTAGCTATAGTAGCAGTAGCAGTAGTAGTAGTAGTAGTAGGATAGGTAGTAGTAGTAATAGTAGTAGAAGAAGTAGCAATAATAGCAGTAGTGACAGTAGTAGCAGTTGTGGTAGTAGTAATAGTGGCAGTTGAAGCAGCAGTAGCAACAATAGTAGTAGTAATAGTAGTAGTAGTAGTAGTATTAGTAGCAATAGTGGTAGAAGAAGCAGTAGTATCAGTAGTAGTAGTAGCAGCAGCAGTACAAGTAGTAGTAGGAGTAGCAGTAGTAGCAGTAGTCATAGCGGTAGCAGTAGTAGTAGCAAAAGTAGTAGTGATAGTAGTTGTAGTAGTAGTAGCAGTAGCATTAGTAGTAGCGATTGTAGTAGCAGCAGTAACAATAGTGGTAGTAGCTGCAAAAGTAATAGTAGAAGTAGTAGTTGTAGTAGTAATTGTTGTTGTACTAGTAGTAGTTGTAGCAGCAGTATTTGTTGTGCTAGTAGTTGTTGTTGTTGTAGTAGTAGTAGTAATAGTAGTAGTACTAGTAGCCTCAGTAGTAGTAGTAGTAGTAGCAGTAGTAATAGTATTAGTAGTAGCAGTAGCAGTGGCAGTAGAAGTAGTACTACTTGCAGTAGTAGTATTAGTAGCCTTAGTAGCTGCAGCAACAGTAGTATTCGTACTGGTAGAAGTAATAGTAGTAGCCTCAGTAGTAGTTGTTATTGTAGAAGTAGCAGCAACAGCCATAGAAATAGTTGCAGTAGTAGCAGCAGAAGTAGTAGTAGTAGTATTTCCAATACTACATAACTAGTACTACTACTCCAACTACCTCTCCTCCTACTACTACTACTACAACTACTTCTGCTGCTACTATTTCTGTGACTACTTCTACAACTACCACTAACGCTACTGCTACTACTACTGTTACTACTGCTACTGCTATTAATACTTAGACTACTACAGCTGCTACTACTACTTATACTCCTACTACTACAACTCCTCTTGCTACTACAGCTACCACTAGTGCCACTGCTACTACTATTACAACTACTCCTCCTGCTACTACTACTACTTATACTACTCCTGCGACTACAATACTACTACTACTACTACTACTACTACTACTCCTCCTCCTCCTCCTACAACTACTACTGCTGCTACTGGTACTATTATTCTTACTATTGCTACTACTGCTACTAATTTTGTCACCATAACCACTGCTACTCCAACTAAAACTACAGCTGCAACTACTGGTATTACGACCAACACTATCACTACTACTACTACTACTACCTCTACTACTATCATTGCTACTACTACTACTACTACTAGTTCTGCAACTACATCTACGACTGCTACTACTACTACCTCTGCTACTACTGCTACTAGAATGACTACAACAACAACAACTACCACTCCTACTACTCCTGAAACTACTACAAATATGGTTACTACAACTACTACTCCTACTGCTAGTACTACAACTGCTACTACTGCTACTATTGCTACTAATACTACCTCTAGTGCTACTACTACTATACTACTACTATAACTACAACTACTAGCACTACTACTACTCCAACAACTACTACTATTACTACTAATACTACTTTTAGTACTACTATTACTAATACTACCACTACTGCTACTACTACTCCGATTGCTAATACTACTGCTCCTACAACAACTACTGCTACTACAACTACTTTTGCTGCTACTACTGCTTCTGCTACTACCACTATTATTGTTGTTGCTACTACTCCTACTACTGCTGCTACTGCTACTACTGTGACTGCTACTACTATTGCTACTACTAGTCCTACTACTACTACTACAACTGCTACCACAACTACCACTACTATTATAGCTACAATTACTACTAATACTTCTACTACGACTACTCCTACGACTACTACTACTACTACTACAATTACTACTTCAACGACTACTACTGATACTTCTACTACAACAACTACAGCCACTGCGGCTACTCCTGCTGCTACGACTGCTACTTCAACTACTACTACAACTACTATTGTTATTATTACTGCTCATATTACTACTACTAATGCTACTGAGACTACTGCTACAACAACAACTACAACTGTTGTTGCTGCTGTTGTTGCAGCTGCTACTAATATTACTATTACTTCAACTGCTCCAACTAATGCAACGATTGCAACGATGACTACTGCTACAACTACTACGACTACTACAACTACTGCTACTACTACTACTACTACTACTTCTTCTTCTACAACCGCTACTACTATTGCTACTACAGCTACTAGTACTAGTACTAGTACTGCTACACTACTACAACAACAACTAGTATTTCTACTGCTATTACCCTTACTACTACGACAGATACAACTACTTCAACTGCTGCTACTACTACTACGACTACTTCTACTACTACTGCTACAACTACTACTACAACTACTTCTACTACTTGTACTTCTCCCCTACCCCTCCACCACCACCTCCTCCTCCTCCTCCTCCTACTACCACTACCACATCTTCTACTACTACTATTATTATTACTACTACTACTCCTGCTACTACTTCTACGTCAATTACTTCTACAACAACTACAACTAATTCTGTTGCTACTACCACGTCTACAACAACAACTACTTCTACTGTTACTACTACTACTACTAATAATATGACTACAATTGCTACTACCACTACTACACCTCGTGCTGCTACTACTACTATGACTACTACTAGTACTACATTTACTTCTACTACAACAACTAATACTACTACTTCTGCTACTACCTTTACTTCAACTACTACCGCTACTACTATTATACTACTACCACAACAACTACAACAAGCAGTACTACTACTCCAACAACTACTAATATTACTATTAGTACTACTAATACTACTACTACTACTAGAACTTTTACCATTGCTACTACCACTACTCTTACTACTACTACTACAGCTATAACTAGTACTGCTACAACTTCTACTAGTACTAATACTACTAATACCGCTACTTCTACAACTAGTACTACCACTACAACGACTACTACTACTAATACTACTACTATTGCCACTACTTCTGCTACTAGTTCTATTACTACTTCTACACTACCACTACAACTACTAATACTAGCCCTGCTACTACTCCAATAACTATTACAATTACTACAAGTAATACTACTACATCTACTG
>RXID01021774.1:10000-13846 GCA_005019695.1 Trichopus zeylanicus subsp. travancoricus | reverse complement strand
GAGGTAGTAGTAGTAGCAGCAACAGTTGTTGTTGTTGTATTAGTAAAAGTAATAGTAATAGTGGTTGCAATAGGAGTAGTAGTAGTTGTTGTTGTAGCAGTTGCGGAAGGAGGTATAGCAGTAGTAGTAGAAATAGTACTAGTAGTTGTAGTAGTTGTAGTAGCAGTAGCAGTTGGAGCACTGGTTGTAGTTGTAGCAGTAGTAGTAGTAGTTATAAGAGTGGTATTAGTAGTAGAACTAGTAGTAGTTATAGTAACAGCAGTAGCATGAGTTGTAGTAGTAGTAATAGCCGTAGTAGTAATATTAGTAGTAGTAGTTGTTGTTGTTGTATTAATAGTAGTAGTAATTGTAGGAGTAGTAGCAGTAGTAGTTGTAGGAGTAGGAGTAGGAATAGTAGCAGTTGTAGAAGTAGTAGTAATAATAGTAATAATAGTAGTAGTAGTAGTAGGAGGAGGAGTAATAGTAGTAGCAGTAGTAGTTGCAGTAGTCGTAGAAGTAGTTGTAGTTGTACTAGGATTAGTAGTAGTTGTACTAATTGGTGCATTAGAGTAGTAGTAATGTTCGTCATAATAATAGTAGTATTAGTAACAATTGTAGTTATTACAGTAGTAGCAGTAGTAGTAGTTGCGGCTGCAGCAGCAGCAACAGTAGTAGTAGTAGTGGTAGTAGAAGTAAGACTAGTAGTACTAAGACTACTAGTAGTAGTAGTGTTAGTCGCAGTAGTAGGAGTAGCAGTAGAAGAAGCAACAACGGCAACAGCACTCACAATAGCGAAAGTTATAGTATGAGCAGCAACAACAACAGGAATAGGAGTATTTGGAGTAGGAGCTAGAGTCGTAGTAGTAGTAACAAGAGCAGGAATAGGAGTAGTAGTAGAAAAGGTAGTAGTCGTAGTAGGAGGAGTAGGAGAAGTGGCAGTAGCAGTAGTAGGAGTAGGAGTAGTAGTAGTAGTACCACAAGTAGGAGTAGGATTAGCGGAAGTAATTCTACTGTCACTACTATTACTACTACTATTACAACAACTACTATTGCTACTATTACTTCTTCTACTACTATTACTTATGCTACTACTACTACAAATACTGCTTCTACTACTACTACAACAACTACTATTATTACTACTACTGTGGCTATTGTTTCTGCTACTACTGCTACTACTACTACAACTAGTCCGATTGCTACTACTACTGCTCCTACTACTATTTTTCCTACTACTATAACAATTACTACTAGCACTGCTACTTCTTCAACAACTACTTCAATTACTACTACTAAAACTGCTATTGCTACTACTACTATTATTACTAGTATACCAACTACTATCACTATTGCTACTACTACTACTCCTCCTCCTCCTACTACTACTACTACTATACCTACTACTACTACTATTTCTACTGCTACTACACCTACTACTACTATTACTACCACTACTACTGCTGCTAATACTAATCCTACTACTACTACTATAACTACTCCTATTCCTACTACTACAACTAGTCCTACTATTATTACCACTACTACTATTACTACTACTCCTACTGCTACTACTTCTACTACTCCTCCTCCTACTACTACAACAACTACCATTGCTACTACTACTCCTCCTACTACTACTACAACAACTACCATTGCTGCTACTACTACTACTACTACTCCAACTCCTACTCCTCCAACCACACCTAATTCTACTTCTACTGCTACAACTACTACTATAATAACAATTACTGCAACCACAACTTCTACTACTGCTACTATTCTTGAAACTAATGCTACTGCTACTACTACTGCAACTGCTACCGTTGCTATTGGTACTAGTACTACTCCTCCTATTACTATAACTAGTACTGCTACAATTGCTTCGATTACTGCTACTTCTCCAACTTCTAATAATACTTCTACTCTTACAGCGATTCCTACTACTACTTCTGTTGCAACTCAAAATACTAGTACTATTGCTGCTAATACTCCTAGCACTACTACTAATACTACTACTGTTCCGACTAATACTTCTGCTACTACACCAACTCCTCCTATAACTACTTCTTCTACTATTACTTCTTCTTCTACTACTACTACTACCTATACTACAATAGCTACTACTACTACTACTTCTACTACTACAACAACAACAACTACTACTACTAATAATGCTACTACTAGTAATGATACTAGTACAACTTGCGGTACTATTACTACTTCTACCACAACAACAAAGACAACAACTTTTATTACTAGTACTTTTGCTACTAGCGCTGCTACTACAACAACAACTACAACTACTCCTCCTCCTCCTACGACTACTACTTTTGCGACCACTACTACTACAACTACTCCTGCTACTACTCTACTACTACTACTACAAGTACTAGAACTACTACTACTGTTACAAAACCAAATACTACCACTCCTCCTACTATGACTACTCCTACAACTACTACTTCAACTACTACTACTACTACTTCAACTTGTACATCTACTACTGCTACAACTTCTGCTGCTACAACTACTATTATTAGTACTGCTACTATTACGGGTAGTACTATTACTACTACTACTCCTATTACCGCTTCTACTACTATTACTACTGCTACGGTTACTAATATTACTACTACTACTATTATTATTACTGTTACGACTACTACTACTACAGTTACTATTTCTACTAGTCCTTTTGCTACTACTACTACTACTACAACAACAACTTCTACTACTTTTAGTACTTCTACTACAACTGGTATGACAACTACTACTATAATTAGAACTACTACTACTACTACTACTTCTACTACCACTACTACTACTGTTGCTGCTACTGCTACTACTACTGCCACTACTACTGCTACTGCAACTACTACTACTACTACGACTACTAGTACTACAGCTACTGCTTCTACTACTACTACTACTACTACTTCTGCTATTACTACAACCACTATTGCTGCTACAACTTACTATTACTACTACAACGACTACTACTGTTAATACTATAACAACTATTACTACCTCCCCTACTGTTGTTGCTACTACCAGTACTACGACTACTACTACTACTATTACAACCACTGCAACTAATAGGACTACTACTGCTACTACTGCTTATGCAACTACTGCTACTAATTCTACTACTGCTTATGCAACTACTACTACTACTACTACTACTACTACTACTACTGCCATTGCAGTGAGAACTGCTACTACTATGGTTTTCGTAGGAACTACTACTACTACTACAACTGCCATTACTTCTGCTACTACTACTACTACTCCTACGTCTATTAATACTACTACTACTACTACTACCACCACTACTTATACTGCTACTACTAGTGCTGCTACTACTACCTCTACTACTAATTCTGCAACTAATACTGCTACTACCACTATTACTACTACAACTCTTACTACTACTACTACTACTCCTACTACTATTAATACTACTACAACTACACCTACTACTATGACTACTACTATTACGACTACTAATACTTCTATTACTACTACTACAACAACTACTACTACTACTAATACTACTACCACTACTGCTACCACTACGACTATAACTAAAACTCCTACTGCTACTTCTACTCCAACTACTGCAACTACCACTACAGCTGCAACAATTACTGCTACTACGGCTACTACTTCTCCAACTACTACTACAACCGTTACTACTACTACTGCAACTACAACTACTGCTACTAGTGCTACTACTACAAATAGTACTACTGCTACTATTACTACAACGACTATGATTGCTGATGCTACAACTGCTACTACTAGTACTAATGCTACTATTGCTACTACTGCTACGACTACTACTAATACTACTACTATTACTACTGC
>RXID01021774.1:0-5000 GCA_005019695.1 Trichopus zeylanicus subsp. travancoricus | reverse complement strand
CTGCTACAACTACTACTACCACTACTCTCACTACTACTACTTCTATTACTTATGTGGTGTCTACTACTACTACTACTACTACTACTACTACATCATCATCATCAACTGCTACTATATTGCTATCACTAGTATTACTACTACTACACTAGTACTATAACTACTACTACTAGCACTGCTACTACTCCAACAACCACTACTATTATAGTTACTAATACAACTACCACTGCTACTACAAATACTACTACTACTACTACTACAACTACTACTACTCTTACTACTACTAAAATTACAACTACTACTGCTGCTGCTGCTGCTGCTCCTACTACAGCTGGTGCTACTATTACTACTACTACTACTACTATTGCTACAAGTGCTACTATTGCTACTCCTGCTCCTACTACTACTACAACTACAACTACTACAAATACTGCTACTACTGCTACCACTATTACAACTTTTGTAGCTACCACTACTACTACTTCTACTAATACTACTACTATTATCGCTACTACTTCTACAACTACTGCTACTACTATCGCCACTGCTACTTTTGCTATTGGAACTACTATTGCCGCAACTACTATTGCTACTGCTTGTACAACTACTACTGCTACAACTACTATTAATACTGTTAATACTACAACTAGTACCACTCCTACTGCTACAATTGCTATTGCTACCACTACTGCAACTACTACTACTTCTACTACTACCGCTACTACTACTGCAGCTATCCCTATTAGTTCTGCTACTACAACTACTACTATTACTGCTAGTAGTACTACTACAACTATTGCTACTATTGCTGCTACTGCTACTATTATTACTACTACTACTCCAACTACAATTACTACTACTCTAACTACTACTATTGCTCTGACTACTACTACTCCTACTAGTACTCCTACTACTCCTATTACTTCTACTACCACTAGTCCTCCTACTACTACTACTACTGTTGCTGCTACTATGCTACTACTGTTGCTGCAATTGCTACTACGGCTGCTACTACTGCTACTACAGCAACTGCTACTACTACTACTACTAGTTGTACTACTACTACTACTATTACTACTACTAAGACTACTACGACAACAACTACTACTACTATTATTGCAACTACTCCTCCGCTACGTTTTATATTACTACTATTTCTACTGCTACTACTACTGATACTACAACTAAAACTACTAGTACTACTAATATTACTACTATAACTGCCACAACTACTACTATTTCTTTTATTACTACCACTTACTACTGCTACTATTACTATTATTGCTACTACAACTGCTACAACTACTACTATTACTACTATTACTAGCACCACCACCACTACTACTACTAATTTTACAACAACAACAACTATTATCGCTGCTGCTGCTACTACTACAACAACAACTACTATTACTATTGCTACTGGTGCTACTGCGACTGCTACTACTGCTGTATCAATTGCTACTGCTATAACTAATTATGCTACTATTACAACTAGAGCTACGACTCCTACTGCGACTACTATTGCTAATGCTACTCCTACTGTTATAATTGCTACCACTACAACTGTTGCTATTCCTACTACTACTGCTGCAAATACTACTACTACTATGATTACCACTACTACTACTGCTCCTACTACAACTACTCCTACTCCTACAACTACTACAACAACTATTGCTAGTCCTACTACTACAACAACTACTTCTACCACTAATCGTCCAACTAGTATCACAACTACTATTATTGCTACAACTGCTACTACTTCTACCACTACTGCTACTACTACTATTCCTTCTAGTACTACTACTACCACTACAACTCTTACAACTACTCCTGCTCCAACTTCTACTCCTACAACTACTCCCATTGCTATGACAACTAATCCAATGAGTACTATTGCTATAACTATTACTATTACTACTACGACTACTACTACTACTTCTGATGCTGCTGCTTCTACTACTACTACTAATACTACTAATACTACTACTACTACTACTACTACTACTACTACTACTACTACTACTACTACTACTACTACTAGTGTTGCTGCTGCTACTGCTACTACTACAACAACAACGACTGCTACTATTGTTGATACTACTACTACACTACTACTTCTAAATCTACTACAACTATGACTAATACTACTACTACTATGACTTGTACTACTGCTACTATTGTTGCTACTACTACTATAGAACAACAACAACTACTACTACTACTACTAGTACTACTACTACTACTACTCCTACCCTGACTTCTACTACTACTACAACTACTAATCCTACTACTCCTACCACTACTGCTACTACTCCTCCTAATCCAACTCCTACTGCTACTACTTTCGTTACTGCTACCACTACCCCTCCTCCAACAACTACTACGCTTGCTACTTCTCTTACTCTAACTCCTTCTTCTACTACTGCTACTACTACTACCACTACTACTACAAAAATAATAACAACAACTTCTATAATTACTACAACAACAACAACAACAACAACTACTACTACTACAACTTCTACAATGTGTATAATTGCTACTACCACTACTACTACAACTACTACTACTAATACTAACACTACAAGTACTACTACTCCTACTACTAATACTAACACTCCTACTCCTTCTGTTGCTACTACTACTCCTACTCCAACTCCTTTTGCTTCTACTACTCCAACTACTACTACTACCCCTACTCCAACTAATGCTACAACTCTACTACTACTTTAACAACTAGTACAATTGCCACTACTACTACTACTATGACTACTACTACTACTTTAACAACTAGTACAATTGCTACTATTACTACTCCTACTGCTATTGGTACTACTACTACTATTGCTAATACTACTACTCCTACCAGTACTTCTACCACTAATTCTATTCTTACACCAACTCCTACTGCTACTCCTACTACTACCCCTACTCCTACAACTTCTACCACTACTACTACTCCTACTACAATGATAACAACAACAACAACAACTACTAGTACTACAACTCCACTACTACTGCTATTATAACTACTCCTACTAACTACTACTGCTCCTACTACTACAACAACTCCTACTGTTACACATACTAATACTACTACTCCAAACACTCCTACTACTACTACAACTACTATTGCTACTGCGACTGCTACCGCTAATACAACAACAAC
This sequence comes from Trichopus zeylanicus subsp. travancoricus, assembly GCA_005019695.1. NCBI lineage: Eukaryota > Viridiplantae > Streptophyta > Magnoliopsida > Dioscoreales > Dioscoreaceae > Trichopus > Trichopus zeylanicus. The sequence continues at coordinate 1,828 of RXID01021774.1, read as the reverse complement.
TACTACTACCACAATCACTACTACTCCTGCTACTACTACTACTGCTACTACCATGACTACTACTACTACTACTTCTACAACTACTACTAGGAATACTACTACATTACTACTAGTACAACTGCTTCTACTACTACTACTCCTTCCACTACTGTAACTACTACTACTACTATGAATACTGCTGCTAACACTACTTCTACTACAACTGCTACTGCTACTACTTCTTCTACTACTACTAGTACTACTAGTACTACTACTACTACTCCTCCTCCTCCTCCTCCTACTCCTACTAATGCTTCTACTACCACTCCACAAAATGACTCCTACACCAACTCCTACTACTACTACAGGCCCTACTCCAACTACTACAACTCCTTATTACTACTACTCCAGCATCTCGTACAACTACAACTACAACTACTGATACGACTACTACTACTTCTTCTACTACAACAACTGCTCGTACTACGACGACGACAATAATAACTACTCCCACTATTACTTCTACAACTACTATTACTAGCTCTACTTTTGCTACTACAGCCACGACTTCAACTATTACTACTACTACTACAACTTCTACTGCTACTATACCAACTACTGCTATTGCTGCTCCTACTGCTCCTACTACTACTACTAATAGTACTACTGCTACTACTCCTATAACTACTACCTCTACTACTAGCACCATTGCTACTACAACCACTCCTACTACTCGTACTACTACTACTAATATTAACACTACTACTACTACTCCTACTTCTACGCCTATAATCACTATTACTTCTACTACTACTAAAACTACAACTAATCCTAATACTACGACCACCCCTGCTACTACTGCTGCTATTACCACTACCACTACACCAACTACTTCTACTACTCCTAACCCTCCTAGTACTACTGCTACTACAGCTGTGACTACTATTACTACTACTACTACTACCACTACTATTACAACTGCCACTACTACTACTACTACGACTACTACTATAACAACAACTACTACTACTTCTATTACTATTGCTACCACTATTATTGCTACTACTACTACAACTACTACTACTACCACTACTACTATGACTACTACTACTACTCCTGCTACTGCCAATAAAACTACTGCTACTTTTATAGCTGCTACGACAACTCCTACAACTACTTGTCTACTACTACCACTGCTAATGCTAGTCCTACTCCTACTACAACTCCAACTGTGACTACTGCTCCTACTACTACAACTACTACAACAACAACTACTACTACTACTACTACTCTGCTACTACTACTCCTACTACTACCACTAAGACGACTACTACTACTACTACAACTACTAACACTCCTATTACTATTGACGCTACTATTGCTGCTAGTACTACTACTGTTACTTCTATTGCTCCTACTACTGATACTACTGTTACTACATCTAATACTACTACTACTACTACTACTACTACTACTACTACTACTACTACTACTACTACTACTACTACTACTACTAATGCAACTATTACCCCCACTACTACTACTACTACCACCACTATTATTATTATTATTATTATTACTACAACTACTACTACTAATACTCCAAGTACTAATACTACTCCTAAATATCCAACAACTACTACTACCACTGCTGCTGCTGCTATTACAACTACTACTTCCAGTACTACAACTACTACTACTACGGCTGCTGTTACTACTACTATTACTGTGACTACTACTACTACTTCTGCTACTGCTACTACTAGTGCTACTACTACAACTATAACAACTACTACTACTGTGACTACTACTATTCCTGCAGCTACTACTACTGCTACTACTACTACTA
>RXID01021771.1:21225-38508 GCA_005019695.1 Trichopus zeylanicus subsp. travancoricus | reverse complement strand
ATAGCTACTAATACCACTAATCTGTATGCTTGGTGTCGGATGCTTGCTGGTTTTCTTCGGTGCTCTCTCTCCTCTAATCTCTCGTATGGTAATCTCTGCGATTGCTGTGAGACGGGAGCCCTGCTATACTCGAACGCGCGCTGGGAAAAGCTACGGGGAGCAGGTTGCGGGGGGGGGTGACTGCTTGGCTAGCGAGTATGACTACGCTGCCACAATTAACTACTACTACAACAACTACTAAGGCTACTAACTTTACACTACTGTTATTGCTACTGTGCTACTTCTTCCAGACTACTGAGACTACAGCTACTACATTACTAATTGTTTTGTTGCTGCTACTACTACTAAACCACTCACTGCCACTACTACTACTTCTTTAACGACTTCCTTGCTAATCCAACATTTTGCTACAACTGGCTACTACTACAGCTGCTACTACTAGAAACTACGAACTACTGCGCGGGTATTACTACGACCATAGCATAATCCTACTACGTACTACTCACTTCCTAACTACTCTGGGCTACTTACGACGACTACTACTACTACAACTGATAAGAACAGTGCTATTAATTGCTATCTACTACGATTCCTATAGCTGCAACTGGCTACTGTAGCTACAGTAGCCTGCGTGCTACGACGACCGTGGACACTACAATTGTGGCTACTACTTCTACTACTACTGCAACAGCTACTAGTACAATGGCTGCAGCAAACATAGCTATTACTACTACTGATTTTGCTATTACTACTGCTACTGGTACTACTGCTTCTGCTACTACTCCTGCTGCTACTACTCCTGCTGCTACTACTACTACTGCGACTGTTGCAACTGCTACACCTACTATTCCTACTCGTTCTACTCCTACACCTGCTACTGCTACTACTATCGCTACTACTACGACAGCTACTATTACTATTGCTACTTCTACTACTGCTGCTGCTGCAAGCACTACTGCTACTACAGCGACTACAACTACTACTACTTGTGCTACTACTACTACAATGACAGCAATTACTACTACTGCTACGACTACTACTACTACTACCATCAATTGCCCCAACTGCCCCAACTGCTTCTACTCCTACTACTACTATGGCTATTAATATTGCTACTGCTATTGCTACTGCTACAGTTCCTACTACTGCTGCTATGACTTCTACTATAGTAGCCACTACTACTACTACAACATCCATAACTCCTACTACTGTTATTACTACTACTACCACAACTCTTACTATTACTATTGGTACAACTATTACTCCTGCGGCTGCTACTACTACAACTACTACGGCTGTTACTACTATAAATACAACCTTTACTACTACTACTGCTAACACTACTGTTACAACTAGTACTACTACTGCTACTACTACAACTACTACACGTACTACTACAACTACTACTGCTTCTACTACGACTGTTGCTACTACTACTATGACTACAACAACAAGTAATATCACTACTACTACTATTGGTACTATCCTGCGACTACCACTACTTCTCCTACTGGTATTGCTACTACCATTGCCACTGCCACTATTGCTCCTACTACTACTGCTATTACTATTGCTATAGTTACAACAACTACTACTATTACTGCTACTTCTATTAGTACTACTGCTACTACTACAACTACTACTGCTACTACTACTAGTAGTAGTAATACTCCTGCAACTACAATCACTATGCCCACTACTATAGCTACTACTACTGTTCCTACTACTTTTGCTAGTGTTACTACTAATTCTGCGGCTACTACTACTGCTATTGCCACAACTACCATTACTACTACTTTGCTGCTACTCAAACTTCTACAACAACAGCTGATTGTAGAGTTGCTAGTACTACTAAAACTGCTACCATAATGGCAAATGCTACTACTACTACTACTACTACTACTATTATTACTGCTACTACTACTACAGCTACTACTGCTACAAATACTACCACTACTACAACTACAACTACTTCTAATACTACTGCCACTACTACTACCACTACTACTGTTATTATTACAACCGCTACTAGTACTGCTATTGCTACCTTTACTTAACTACTTCAGCTACTACTTCTGTCACAACTACTACTGTAATTATTACTACCGTGGTTACTGCTATTACTGCTGCTACTACTATTGCGGCAACTACTACTGCTACTACTGCTACAACTTCTACTACAATTGCTATTGCTACTAATGCTGCTACCACTGTAGCTTTTTCTACTACTACTGCAACTACTACTACTTTTGCTACTGCTACTACTACTACAACTACTGCTACTGCTGCTACTATAGCTACTACTACTACTATTACTGCTACTACCACTACTACTACTCTCACACCAACTACCAATACAACAACAACTACTACTACTGCAGATGCTACTACAACTACTATAATTACTATTACGACTACTGCTACTTCACCTACTTTGGCTACTTTTGCTATTATTCCTATTACTGCTTCTGCAACAACTCCTACCACCACCGCTACTACTACTACTTCTTCTACTGCTACGACTCCTACCTCTATTGCCACTACTACTACGCGTACCACTACTACTATAACTACTACTACTACTCTTATTGCCACTACTGCTACTGCTACAACTACTGCTACAACTGCTTCTACTGATACTACAACTATTGCTACTACTACTTCTACTAGTACTACTACTATCCAGCTACTACTACTGCTACAACTAATGCAACTACTGCCACTATTATTGCTGCTGCTACTACTTCTACTACTACTACTACTTCTACTACTCCCCCTACTACTGCTGCTACTACTACTCTACTACTACAACTACTACTAGTACAACAAAACTACAACTGGTGCTACTACTACTACGACTACTATTACTATAACAACTACCACTACCACTACTACTACTCCCGCTATGCTTACTATTACTACTGTTGCTCCTATTCTACTGCTTATCCTGCGACTACTATTATCGCAACTTCTACTTCTATTACAACTCCTACTACTCCAACTACTCCAACTACTACTACAGCTACTCCTACTACTACTACTGCTACTACTTCTCCAACTACTACTCCAACAGCTCCCACTCCTCCTACTACTACTACTCTTTCGACAACTACTGCTTCTGCTACTACTGCTACAACTGCTACTACTATTGCTGCTACTTCTACTACTACTATTGCTACAACTCCTCCTCCTACTACTGCTTCTACTTTTACTACTACAACAACCACTACTACTACAACAAAAACAATAACAACTACTGGTACTGCTACAACGACTAATGCTATAACCACTCCAACTACTATTTCTACTTCTACTACTCATAGTATTGGTACTGCCACTACTGCTACTTCTACTACTCCTACTTCTACTACTGCAACAACTACTATTACTGCTACTACGACTACTAATACTACTAGTACTGCTGCTGCAGCTGCTCCTCCTCCTCCTCCTCCGCCTCCTACTACTGCTATTACTACTACTACTCCTCCTACTATAACTGATACCCCAGGCACAACAACAATAACTACTATGACTACTACTACTGCTTCTGCGACTTCTAGTCCTATTACTAGTTCTACTACAACCACTACACCTACTAATACCATTACTTCCACTACTCTTACTACTACTACTATGACTACTACTTCTCCTCCTACTACGATAATTGTTACTGCTACTACTACTACTACAACTATTGCAATTGCTACTACTAATACTGCTACTACTACATCTACCACTGCTGCTATTGTTACTTCTACTACTACTATTACTAACACAGCTACTACTACCACTACTACAACTGCTATTGCTACTACTACTACTACTACAACTGCAACTACTACTGCTAATACTGCTACTATGCTACTATGGCTACTACTTCTACTATTGCTACTATTGCTACAAGCACTACTATAGCTACAACAACTACTACTTCTTCTGTTGTTGCTATTGCTAATGCTACTACTGCTATTGCTGCTACCACTACTAATACCACCACTATAACTACTACTACGACACTACAACAACTACTACTGCTACTACTGTCGCTGTTATTACTACTACTTCTATTACTGCTCCTGCTATAACTTCTCCTACAAACTACTGCTACTACGACTACTCTTGCTACAACAACTATTACTTTTAATACTACTACTACTAGTAGTACAATTACTATAGCTACTACTATTACTTCTATTACTACTACTGTTACTACTACTCCTACAACTACTGCTACTCCTACTACAGCTACAGCTACTACTAATGCTACGACTGCTAGTATTACTTCTGCAACAACTACAACCCTGCTACTACTAGTACTGCTGCTACTACTACTATTCCGACTCCAATTACCACTTCTACTACTACGACTACTACTACTACTACTACTACTACTACTACTGCCACCACCACCACTAGTACTGCTACTACTGCTACTACTACCACTAATACTGCTACTACTGCAACTATTTCAACAATCATTATGGCTTCTACTGCAACTACCACTACTACTTCTATTCTAACTACTATTACTACACCTCCTACTAGTACAACTACCACTTCTACTACTATAACTACTCCTACTACTACTACTATTGCTACTATTGTTACTACTACTGCTAATATTACCACTGCTATTGCTAGTACTAGTACTGCTACCACTCCTAATATGACCACTGCTACTACTAATACTACTACTACCCCTAGTACCACTCGTACTCCTATTCCTACTACTACTACTACTACTACTACTACAATAACTACTATTAGTAGTAGTCCTACTACTTCTCTTATAACTACTAAAACTATGATTACTCCTACCAGTACAACAACTACTACTGCTGCTGCTGCTGCTACCACTCGTATTGCTACTACTACCACTAATACTACTACTACAAATTCCACCACCACTACTGCTACTGCTTCCAACTACCTTTGCCACTACTACTACTACTGCTACTATACCGCCATAACTACTTCTACTACTACTATTGCTACTGCTTCCACTACTACCACAACTACTTCGATAACTACTATTACTACTTCTACTGCTGATGCTACCACTACTTCTGCTACTACTACTACAACTACTTCTATTAGCACCACTACCACTCCTACAACTTCTACAATTACAACTACCAATACTACTACTACTGCTGCTACTACGACTACTACTACTCCGACTTCTACTACTACTTCTTCTACTACTACTACTATACTACTACTACAACAACTACTAAGACTACTATTGCTACTCTTACTACTACAACTACTACTGCTATTACCATTACTGCCACTATTACTACTCCTAGTACAACTACTACTGTTACCGCTACTGCTACTACTACTCTTACTACTCCTACTGCTACTACTATGACTGCTACTACTACTATTACTACTACTATTATTGCTACTACTGCAACTACTACTACTTCTACAGCCACTACTACTACTCCCACTACTTCTACTACTACTCCTACTATACTATTATTATTACTACTACTACTACTACTATTACTACCACTGCTACTGCTATAGCCACTACAACTGCTACCACAACAACTACTATTACTACAAATACTACTCTTACTCCTAGTACAACTACAACTAGAAATAGTACTACTACTACAACAACTATTCCTATTACTACTCGAACTTGTACTACTACTACTACTACTACTACTACTACTATGGCTATTGCTACTACTATTACTACTACTTCTACTTCTACCTCTTCTACTATTACTACTACTACTGCAACCAATACTACTACAATTTCTGGTATTACTATTATTATTACTACTACTAGTACAGCCACTTCTACTACAACTACAACAACAACTTCTACTACTGCTCTGCAACTAGTGCTCCAACGACTACTATTACTACGACTACTACTACTACAGTCGCTGACATTACGTCTACTACTTCTACTACGATTACTGCTACTTCTACTCCTACTACTAAAATTATTACAGCTACTTCTGCCACTACTTCAATTCCAACTCAATTACCTACTCCTCCTAATATAACTACTTCAATTCCTACTCCAGTAGCTACTCCTACTAATACTACTACTAATACTACTACTAATTCTACTACTACTACTTCTACTACTACTAAGACTACTACTCATGCTGCTACTCCTTCTACTCCTACAACTTCTGCTACTACTAATGGTACTGCCATTATTACTACTACTTCTTCTAGTACAACTATTATGGTTACTATTTCTACTCTACTGCTGCTACTACAGCTACAACTACTACTAGAAGTATTGCTGCTGTTTCTATTACTACTACTGCTACTATTGCTCCTCTGCTACACCTACTACTACAACTACAACTTCTACTACTACTACTACTACTACTCCTTCTCCTGCTACAACTACTACAACAACAACAACTACTACTACTACTATGCCTACAACTACGACTACTTCTACACCTAGTATTACTAATACTACTACCAGTACTACTACTACTCCTCCTCCTCTTCCTACTACTGCTACAACAACTATTACTTCTTCTCCTGCTACTACTATTCATACTACTACTACTACAGCTACAACAACAACTACTACTATAGCTACTACTATTCCTACTACTCCTCCTACACCTATTCCTACTACTACTCTTACTACCACAACTACAACTACTACTACTACAACAACTACTGTTGTTGCTGCTACTACTTCTACTCCTACTACAACAACTACTACTTCTACTACTACTACAACAACAACAACTACTACTACTACTCCTGCTTGTACCACTACTATGACTACTACAATTGCTACTACTTCTACAACAACAACAACAACCAGTACTTCTACTACTACTACTAATAATCCTAACACTGGTACCACTACTACTACGACTACTGCTATCGCGACTATTACTTACTCATACTACTACTCCTACTTCTACTACTTCCGCTACTACTTCTCCTACTAATAATCTTCTCCTACTCCTATTCCTACTACTACTCCTACTACTAGTAATACTACTACCACTACTACTACTACTACTACTACAAGAACTAGTACTCCAACAACAACTACAACTACTACTATTGCTTCTACTACTCCTACTGTTGCTACTGCTAGTAGTAGTAGTACTACTACCACTACTACTACCATTATTGCCACTTTTACTACTATTACAACCAATACTACTACTAGTACAACTATACCAACTACCACTACTACAATTACTATTATGACACTATCACTACTATGACTACTACAATTACTACTACTACTTCTGCTGCTGCTACAACTACTACTAATACTACTACTACTACGAGTAATACTGCTACTACTACTACTACTACTACTACTACTACTACTACTACTACTACTACGAGTACTACTACTGCTGCTGCTACTATTACAATAACTACTACTACTACTATTACTTCTACTACAACTACTACTATTATTACTACTGCTGCTGCTACTACAGCTACTGCCACTATAGCTGCTACTACTACTGCTGCTATTACTACTACTACTACTACTACTACTACTACTACTACTACTACTACTACTACTACTGTTGTTGCTGCTGCTGCTCCTGCTAATTCTACTACTAGTACCACTACTACTCGTACTACTACTTCTCTAACAATTACTACTCCTACTACCCCTACAACTACTACTAATACTACTGCTGCTGCTACAACCACTACTTCTACTACTACTACTAATACGTCCACCATTACTACCACCGCCACTAGTACCACCACTACTACTACAACTGCTACTTCTACTACGACTACTACTACTACCACTACTACTAGTACTAGTACTACTATAGCTATTGGTACTGCTATTCGTACTACAATTGCTACTGCCACTACCACAACTATTGCCACTGCTACTAATGCTGCTGGTACTACTGCTACTACTACTACTACAATTGCCACTACTACTATGACTACTGGTACTACTGCTACCTCTAGTAATACTACAACTATAGCTCTTGCTGGTACTGCTACAAATACTACTACTCTTAGTAGTACTACTACGACTACAAATACTGCTATCACTACTAGTGCTACTGCTACTACTACTACAGCTACAACTACTTCTGCTAATACGGTTTCTGCTACTACTGCTACTACTACTACTGCTACTACTACAGCTGCCGCTGCTGGTATTACTACCACTGCTACTCCTACTACTATTACTCCAACTACTACTACTACAACTGATAAACTACTAGTGCTACTTTTGCTACTCCTACTACTGCAACTGCTACTGCTGAAACTACTACAGCTGCTACTACAACCATGGCAACTACTACTATGGCTCCTCCTTTTGAAACTACTGCTACAGCAGCTACTGCTACTGCTGCAATTAATAAAGCTATTGCTACTACTACAGCTACTACTTAAACTGCTAATGCTGCTACTGTGAATACTCCAACTGCTACAGCAACTACTCCAACTGCTTCTACTCCAACAACAACTACTACTACTACTACCGCTGCTACTATTTCTACTGCGTCTGCTACCACTAATACTGCTACTTTTGCTTCTGCTACGTCTACTACAGCTACTACTACTGATTTTGTTGCTGCCGCTACTAGCAAGACTGCTACAATAGTGAATACAACTACTACTACAAATACAACAACAACAACAACTACTACTACGATTGCTACTACTACAATAGCTACTACCACAATTGCTTCCGCTCCTACTACTACTATAGCTACTAGTACTACCACTACAGCTACTACTACTACTACAACTACTACTACAGCAACTACTACTGCTTCTACTACTACTAGAGTAGCTAATACTACTACTACAACTGCCATAACTCCTACTGTTATTATTACTACTACTAGTACTAGTACTACCACAACTCTTACTACTATTATTCCTACTACTGCTACTCCTACAGCTGCTGCTACTACTACTACTACGGCTGCTACTGCAACATATACTGCTTCTACTACTACTACTGCCACGACTACATCTACTACTGCTCCGGCTAATACAACAACAACTACTACTCATACTACTACTACTACTACTACTACTACTACTACTACTACTATTGTTGTTGTTGCTGCAACTGCTACTGCTAACACTACTGCTATTACTACAACTACTACAGCTAGTACAACAATTACTACTGCTACTACTACAACTCCTGCTACTACTACTATGACAACAATAACAACAACTAACACTACTACTACCGCAACTTGTACAATCCTGCTACTACTACTACTGCACCCACTGGTATTGCTACTATTATTGCTACTACTACTACTAGTACTACTCCTACTACTGCCACTACTTCTCCTACTACTACTGCTACTCCTACTAATATTGTTACAATAACTACTAGAACTACAACTACTACTGCTACTTCTGCTACTACTACTACTACTAATACCACTACTACTACGACTAGCAATACTCTTGCAACTAAAACTACTACGCCGACCACTATAGTGACTACTATTGTTCCTACTACTTCTATTACTACTACTACTTTTGTAGCTACTGCTACTGCTGCTCCAACTACTACTACTATTATTGCTGATGCTGCTATTACTACTACTATTGGTACTACTTCTTCAACCACTACTAATATTAGCATTGCTACTACTACTAAAACTGCAACCATTATGGCAAATGCTACTACCACTACTACTGCTACTGCTACTAGAGCTACTACTATAACAACAATAACTACTACTACTACAACTACTTCTACTACTATTGCTACTACTACTACCACTACTACTCTTACTACTTCTATTATCACTATTGCAACCACTACTACTACTGCTACTTTTACTTTAACTACTTTCGCGACTACTTCTGCTCCAACTACTGCCACTTTTTGCTACAACTATTACTGCTACTACTACTACTAATTCTGCAACTACTTCTGCTATAACTAATGGTACTACCACTACTACTGCTTCTACTACTAATACTACTACTACTATAACTACTATTAGTACAACAACTACAACTACAACAACTACCACTACTATTACTACTACTGCTGCTACTAACACTACTACTACTACAACTCCTACTTGTACTACTACTACTACTACTACTACTACTACTACTACCATTGCTACTACTACTACTACTACTACTACTACTGCCACCAATACTACTACTACTACTACTAATATTACAACTACTGCTACTACTAATACTGCTACAGCTACTACTGGTACTACTACTACTACTTCTACAACTACTGCTACTGCTACTGCTACTAGTATAACCACTACTATGACAACTGCTAGTATAGCTACTTCTGCTATTGCTGCTACTTCAACTACTATTACGACTACTGCTCCTGCTACTACTTCTACTACTATAACTATGCTACTATTGTTACTACTGCTACTGCTACTAACACTACTATTGCGACTACTTCTATTACTACTACGACTACTACTACTACTACTACTCCTGCTACTCCTACTACTGTTAGTACTGCTACTACAATAGCTGCTTTTGCTACTACTGCTACTACTAGGATTGCAGCTGTAAAATACTACCATTGATACTACTACCGCTGCCGCTACTACAACCACTACTACACCTGCCACCACTACTAGACCAACTACTGCTACTACAACTGCTGCAAAAGCTACTGCTACTCCTACTATTGTGGCTACTACTACTGCTACTATTGCTATTCCTACTAATTCTACTGCCACTACCACATATCCGACTAGAATGGCTGCCACTAATACTTCTACTATTACTACAACTACTACAACTACTACTACTACTACTGCTACTACTACCACTACTACTACTCTCAACCCTACTACTACTGTTGCTAATGCTTCTACTACAACAACTACTACAAATATCACTGCTACAGCTACTTCACCTACAATGATTGCATCTACTACTATTCCTATTACTGCTACTTCTACTACTCCTACCACTACTATTACTACTACTACTACTGCTACTGCTACTGCTACTACGCCTACTTCTTCTGCTATTGCTACTACGCCTACTACTACTGCTGCTGCTACTACTACTACTACTACTCTGACTACTCTGGCTGCTACTACTACTCCTCCTACTCCTATTGCTACGCCTACTACTACTACTACTACTCCTACTACTACTCCACCTACTACTATTCCTCCTCCTCCTACTACTGTTTCAAAAGCAACTACTGCTACTACTGCTACTACAACTACTGCTACTGCTACAACCTCTGCTACTAATATTGCAAAAACTCCTCCACCTACTACTACTACTACTTTTACTACTGCAACTGCTACTAATACAACTACTACTATTGCTGCTACTGCTATTGCTACACCTACTGCAACTGTTGCTGCTACTACAACTATTGGTGCTGCCACTACTACTACTACTATTATGACGACAACTACTACTAAGACTACTATTACTACTATTGCTACTACTACTACTACTCCTCCTCCTCCTCCTACTACTACTGCTATTACTACTACTACTGTTGCTACTCCTACTACTACTGCTATTACTACTACTACTACTGCTACTCCTACTACTGCTATTACTACTATTGCTATTGCTACTATAATTAATCCTACCATTACAACAACAGCTACTACTACTTTTACTACTACAACTGCTACTATTACTACTATTACTAATATTACTATTGCTTACTACATCGACCACTACTACTACTGCTACAACTATTGCTACTACTACTACAACTATTGCTACTAGTACTACTTCTGCTACTAATGCTACTGCCACTACTACTACACTTACTGTTGCTATCGCAGCTACTACTAATACCAATACAGCTACTACTCCAGCTTCTACGGCTACTACTACTACTATTGCTACAACTAACAATACAACTACTATTGCTTCTACTTCTCCTACTACTGTTGCTACTGCTGCTATTACTATTGATACTGCCACTGCTACTACTACTGCAACTGCTAATACTGCTACATCTACTACTCCAGCTACAACTGTTACTGCGCCTGCTCCAATTGCAATTGCTATATGTACTGCTACTACTACTGCTACTAATGCTACTATTGCTACTACTACTACTGCTACTATTGCTGCTACAACAACTACAACTACTACTTCTGCTAAGTCTAGTCTACTACAAATTCTACTACTTCTACCACTACTACTACCACTACCATTACTCCTACTACTCTTACTACTACTACTACTACTGCTGCTACTGCGACTACTAGTTCTTGTCTTGCTACGACAACTACTAGTGCTACTACTACTACTAGTACTACAACTACTCCTACAACAATTACTACTACTACTACTGCTACAACAACAACAACAACAAGAAGAACCACTGCAACTACTGCTAATACAGCTACTACTACTACAAGTACTTCCGCTAATACTGCTCCTACTGCTACTACTACTACTACTACTACTACTACTACTACTAGAACCACTATAGCTACTATTTCTACTGCTACTGCAACAACAACAACAACAACAACTACTACTAATACTAATACTACTACCACTACCAGAACTACTACTACTACTACTACTACACCTACTCTAATTCCAACTCCTGCAACTACTACTATCAGTTTTAAAACAACAACTACTGCTGCTACCTCTACTACGACTACTACTTCTATTACTTCCACAACAACTACTACTACCACTACTACTACCACTAATTTTTCTACTATGTCCACTACTACTACTGCTGCTACTACTACTACAACTACTACTACTACTGACACAATAACTGCTACTACTTTCATTACTACGTCTCGTACTACAACTCCTACTGTTACTACAAGTACTTCTGCTTCTACTCCTACAACTATTACTACTACTACTGCTGCTACTGCAACTGCTACTACTACAACCCTTACTGCAACTACCACTACCTCAAATGCTAATACTCCTACAACTTATACTAATACTCCTCCTACTACGACGACTGCTACTATTCCTACGGCTACTATCGCTACTACTACTACTGCTACAACAATAACAACAATAACTACTACTACTACTGCTACTAGTACTCCGAATATTACTCCTACTCCTACACCTTTTCCTATTACTACTCATACTATTATCACCACCACCACCACCACCACAACTACTACTACAACATCTACTGCTAGCACTACTTCTATTATTACTGTGACTACTACTACTACTGCTGCTACTATTACTACTACTACTTCTATTACTAGTACTGATGCTATGCCTACAACTGCTACTACTCCTACTAGAACTTCTACTACTACTTCTGCTACTATAACTCGTTCTACTACTAATACAGCAACTACTACTACTACTTCTACTACTTCAGTTACTACTACTACTATTACTCCTACTGAAACTACAACAAGTACTGCTCCTCCTCCAACTACTTCTACAACAACCACAGCTATTGCTACTCCTACTGCAACTCCAATTACTACAACAACTACTACTACAATAATGATTGCTGCTACAACTATTGCTACAAGTATTGCTACTACTACTACTGCTACTGTTACTACTACTACTACAAATACTAAGACTACTACTCCTATTACTACCACTACTATTACTACTACTACTACTACTGCCACCACCACCACCACCACCACCACCACCACTACTACTACTATTGCTACAACTACTATTACTACTACTACTCCTCATACTACTACCCCTACTCCTACACCTACTCCTACTACAACAACAACTACTACTACTACTATTGCTACAACTACTAGTACCACTACTACTACTATTACAGCTACTGCTGCTGCTGCTGCTACAACTAGTAGTACTACAACTACTAATACTGCTAGTGTTGCTGTTGTTGCAGCTCTTCCCACTACTACTACTAATAGTACTACCACCATCACCACTACTACTACTACTACTACTACTACTACTACTGCAGCTACTACTACTACTACTACTACTAATCCTAATACTCCTACTACTACTATTAACTACTACTACTATTACTGTACTACTACTCCTAGTGCTACTACTCCTAACGCACCTACTACTTCTACTGCTACTCCTACTACTCCAACTACTACTACTACTACTACTACTACTACTCCTACTTCTACTCCTACAACTTCTACTACTACGACTACTATTTCTACTCCTAACACTTCTACTACTACTTGTACTACTATTGCTACTGCTACTGCTACTACTACTCTTACTACTACTACTATTACTACGACAACAGCGACTACTTTTGAAATTACAACTACTACTACTACTACAACTCTTATTACCACTAGGACTCCTACTACTCCTACAACTACTACTACTCCTCATCCTACTACTACTACTCGAAATCCTGCTACTACAACTATTACTACTCCGACAAGTACAACTACTAGTACCATAACTACTACTACTCCTACTCCAACTCCAACTCCTATCGGTACTCCGACTACTGCAACTATTACCACCACTACAACTACTATTGCTCCTACTACGACTGCTACTGCGACTACTACTACTATAACTACTACTACTATTATTATTGTTACTACAAATACTACTACTACCCCTATTACTACAGCTACTACCTCGACTACTACCACTTCTACCACTACTTCTGCTATAGCCGCGACAACTACTAATACTAGTACTACCTCTACTACTCCTACACCCACTCCTACTACTGCTAATATTACTACTACTACTATCATTAGTCCAACTACTATGTCTCCTACAACTACTCCTACTCCTACTCCTACTCCTTCTGCTACTACTATAACAACTACTAATATGACAACTGCTACTACTACTACTACTACTACTACTACAACCGCTACTCCTCCTACTCCTGCTCCTGCTCTACTACTGCTACTCCTACTCCCACTCCTAGTACTACTTCTGAACCTAGTACTACTACTACTCCTACTACTACAAATACAACTATTACTTCTTCTACAACTACTACTATTACAACTACCACTGCTACTACTACTGCTGCTACTACAACTGCTGCTACTACAACTACTATTACTAGTACGACAAGTACAACTATGACTACTACAACAACAACAACAACAACAACAACTACTACTACTACTAATACTACTACTACGACTACTTCGACTTCTATAACAATTACAACAATAACTACTACTACTACTACTACTATAGATACTGCTACTACTACTTCTACTAATACTATTACAACTACTTCTACTACTACTACTACTACTACTACTCCCACTAGTATAACTACTACTACTACTACAACTACCGCTACTTACTGCTAGCACTACTACTACAACAACTACAGCTAATCCTGCTACAACAACTACTATGTCTACTACAACTACCACTACTCGTACTACTGCTGCTGCTACTACTACACTACTACTACAACTACTTCTACTAGTACCACTACAACTCCTACAACTACAATTACTACTGATAATAATACTACTACAACTACACCACATAATACTACTGCTACACCAACTACTACTACTCCTCCTCCTACTACTACTATGACTACTACACCAACTACTACTACTACTATGACTGCTACCACTTCTACTACTACTACTACAACTTCAACTACTACTTTTGTTCTTCTAGCTACTGCTACTACTCCAACTGCCATTCCTTCAGCTGCAACTACTACTGCTCTATTTCTTCTTGTTTGACTACTACTACTATTGCTATGAGTACTACTACTACTACGACTACTACTAGTACTACTACTACACCTATTACTATTGCTACTACTACTACAACTGCAACTACTACTACTACTACTAGTACTACTACTACTCCTCCTCCTCCTCCTCCTCTGGCTACTACTACTGCTGCTGCTGCTATTACTATAACTCAAACTACTTCTACTATTACTATGCCTACTACTAGTCCTGCTACTACTATTACTACTACTACTACAACAATAACAACAATAACAACAACAACAACAACAACAACAACAACAACTACTACTACTACTACTATTAATACTAATAGAACAACTACAACTACTAACACTAATACTACTACTACTACCTCTACTACCACAACAACAACAACAACTACTACTACTACAACTACTATGACCATGGTTGTTGTTACTACTACTAGTACCGCTACTAGTATTACTACTACTATTTCTATTAGTACTCCTGCAATAACTAGTACTATAATTATTACTACTACTACAACTACTTCTAATACCTCTAGTACTACTACTATTGCTACTACTAATACTACTACTACAACAACTACAACTAGCACTACTTCTACTCCAACAACTATTATTCTTACTACTACTAATACTACTACTACTTCTACTACTGCTACGTCTACTACTGGTAGTAATAGTAGTCATAGTAGTAGTACTAGTTGTTGTAGTACTAGTAATGGTAGTAGTAGTTGTTGTAGTAGTAGTAGTAGTACTAGTAGTAGTAGTAGTAGTATTAGTAGTAGTAGTAGTAGTAGTAGTAGTAGTGCTAGTATTAGTGGTAGTAGTGATAGTAGAAGTAGTAGTTGGAGTAGTAGTAACATTTGTTGTAGTAGTAGTTGTTGTTGTAGTAGTAGTTGTAGTAGTAGTAGTAATAGCAGTAGTAGATGTAGTTGTAGTAGTAGTAGTAACATAAGTACTAGTAGTAGTAGTAGTATTAGTAGTACTAGCAATAGTACTAGTAGTTGTTGTAGTAGTAGTAATTATAGTAGCAGTAGTAGTAGTAGTAGAAGTAGGTTGAGGGTTAGCAACAATAGTTGCAGTAGTAGTGGTGGTAGTTGTTGGAGTAGTAGATTAGTAATAGTACAAGTAGCTGTAGTAGTTGTTGTAGTAGTAGAAATAGTATTAATAGTAATTGTAGTAGTAGTTGTTGTAGTAGAAGTGGTAGTGGTAGTAATAGGAGTAGTAGTTGTAGCAGTAGTATAAGTAGTAGCAATATTAGTAGTAGTAGGAACAATAGTGGTTGTAATAGCAGTATGAGGAGTACTAAGATTAGTTGTAGTAATAGTTGTAGTAGTAGAAGAAGTAGTAGTAGTAGTAGTAGTAGTTATACTAGTAGTTCCATTATTAGCAGTAGCAATTGCTGTAGTAGTATTATTAGTATTAGTAGAAGCAATTGCAGAAGCAGTTGGAGTTGTAGTTGTAGTAGTAGTAGTGGTGGTGGTAGAAGTGGTTGTAGTAGCAAAAGGACTAGCAGTGACAGCAGTAGTTGTAGTAATAATAGTAGTAGAAGTAGTAGTAGTAGTAGAAGGAGCAGTAATAGTTGCAGTAGTAGTAGTAGTAGTAGTCACGATAGA
>RXID01021771.1:0-21205 GCA_005019695.1 Trichopus zeylanicus subsp. travancoricus | reverse complement strand
GCAATAGTGGTAGTAGCAGTAACATTAGCAGTAGTTGCAGTAGTACTAGTACTAGTTGTAGTAGTAGAGGTAGCAGTAGTAGTTTTAGTAGTAGTAATTATAGTTATTGTTGTTGTAGTTATAGCAGTAATAGTTGCAGTAGTAGTAGTATCATTACAAGTAGTAGTGGCAGCAGGAGTTGTAGTAGTAGTAGGAGGAGGAGGAGTCATGGTATCAGTAGTTGTTGTAGTAGTATTCATAGTAGTAGTGTAGTAGTAGTAGTACAAGTAGTATTAGCAGTAGTAGCAATAGCAGTAGCAATATTAGCAATAGTCATAGTAGTAGTAATAGTAGCAGTAGTAGTAGTAAGAGGAGTTGTTGTAGTAGTAGTAGTCGCATTAGTTGCAGTATTAGTAGTAGTAGAAGTAGTAGCAGCAGCAATAGTTATAATAGTTGTAGTAGCAATAGCAGTAGTGGTAGTAGCAGTAGCAGTCATAGTAGTAGGTGTAGCAGTAGTGATAGTAGCATTAGTAGCAGTAGCAGTAGTAGGAGTAGCAGTAGAAATAGTAGTAGTAGTTGTCGCAACAGTAGCCATAGTAGTAGCAGTTGGAAGAGTAGTAGTAGTAGTGGTAGTGGTAGTAACAGTAGTTGTAGCAATAGTAGTAGTAGCAATTAAACTAGTAGTAGTATTAGGAGATGTGGTGGCCGAAGGAGTAGTAGTAGTAGTAGTAGTAGTAGTTACAGTAGTGGTAGTTGGAGTTGCTATAGTGATAGCAGTAGCAGTGATAGTAGCTATTGTATGAGTAGGAGTAGTAGTAGTAGCGATAATAATAGTAGTGGTAATAGTAGTAGTGATAGTACTAGTAGCAGTAGCAGTTGTAGCAGTAGTAGTGGTAGTAGTAGTAGTTGTAGTAGTAGTAGCGAGTAGTAGTAGTAGTAATAGTAATAGTAGTAACAATTGTCGTAGTAGGAGTAGTGGTAGTAGTGGCAATAGTAGTAGTAGTACTAGTAGCAGTTGTAGTCGTAGTGTTAGCTGTAGCAGAAGTAGTAATAGCAGTAGTAGTAGCGGGAGTTATACCTGTAGTAAAAGCAATTGAAGTAGTAAGTTATAGCAGTGGTAGTCATTGTAGTAATATTCTTAATAGAAGTAGAAGTACTACTAGGAGGAGGAGGAGTAGTATTAGTAGTAAAAGTAGTAGTAGTAGTAGTTGAAGTAGTAGGAGTAGTAGCAGTAGCAATAGTTCTAGAAGTAGTAGCAGCAGCAGCAGTAGTTGTTATTGTAGTAAGTATTATAGTAGTAGTAATAGTAGTTGCAGTAATATTAGTAGAAGTAGCAGCAGTCTTAGTAGTTGTTGTAGTAGTAGCAGTAGTAGTTATACTTAGAAGTAGTAGTAGTTGTTGTTGTTATTTTAGTAGTAGTAGTAGTAGCATTGGCGATAAGAGTAGTAGTAGTAGTAGCATAAGTAGTAGTAGTCAAAGCAGTAGTTGAAGCAATAGTAGTAGTTGTAGTAGTACTAGTTGTAGTAGTAGTATTAATAGTAGTTGTAGTAGTTGTTGTTGTTGTAGTCATAGGGGTAGAAGAAGTAGTAGTAGTAGTAGTAGTAGCAGCAGCACAAGTAGTAGTAACAATTGTAGCAGTAGCAGCAATAATAGTAGTAATAGGAGTAATAGTAGTAGTAGTAGTAGTAGTATTAGCAAAAAGTAGTAGTAGTAGTGGTGGTGGTGGTGGTGGTGGTAGTAGTTAGGAGGAGCTACAGTAGTAGGAGTAGCAGTAGTTGCAGTAGTAGGAGCAAAAGTAGTAGCAGTAGTAGTAGTCGCGATAGAAGTTGTAGTAGCAACTGTTGTAGCAGTTATTTTAACAGAAGCAATAGTAGCAATAATAGTAACATTAGCAGGAGTTGCAACAATAGTAGAACTTGTAGTAGTATTAGTAGTAGCAGTAGGTGTTTTAGCCGTAGTAGTAGATATAGCTATAGTAGTAGTAATTGTAGTCATTTTAGTTGTAGTAGTAGTCATAGTAGTAGTTGTAGTAGTAGTAGTAGTAGTATTAGTAGTAGTGGCACTACGAGTTGTAGTTGTAGTAGGAGGTGTGAGAGTAGTAGTAGTTATAGTGTAGTGTAGTAGTAGAAGTAGTATGAGCAGCAGTAGTAGTAGCATTAGCAATAGTTGTTATTGTAGTAGTAGTAGCAGCAGTAGTAGTAGTAGTAGTAGTAGTAGCATTATGACTAGTAGTAGCAATAGGGGTTGTAGTAGTTGTAGTAGTGGTCGTAGTAGTAGTAGTAGTAGCAGCAGCAGCAGCAGTTATTGTAGTAGTTGTAGTAGCAGTAGTAGTAGTAGAAGTAGCAGTAGCTGTAGTTGTAGTCAGAGTAGCATTAGTGATAGTAGCATTAGTAGTAAAAGGAATAGTAGTAGTTGTTGTATTAGTATTAGAAGTAGTAACAACGGTAGCAGTAGTGGTAGCAGTAGGAGGAGGAGGAGGAGTAGTAGTGGTAGTGGTTGTAATAGTAATAATAGCAGTAGTAGTAGCAATAGTTGTAGTAGTTGTAGTATTAAGAGAAGTTGTAGTAGAAGGAGGAGGAGGGGGAGGAGTAGTAGTAGTAGGTGTCAGAGTCGTAGTAGTAGTAGGAGGAGGAGTACTAGCTGTAATATTAGTTGTAGGAGTAGTAGGTGTAGTAGCAGTAGTGATTGTGATAGTAGTGGTAGTAGTGGTGGTGGTACTAGTACTAGTAGTAGTTATTGTAGTAGTAGTAGCAAGTATGATTGGCTGTAGTGATAGCAGAAGTAGTAGTTGTTGGAGTAGTTTTAGTAGTATTAATAGTAATGGTAGTAGTAGTAATAGTTGTAGTAGTAGCAATAGTAGTAGTGGTAGTAGTATTAGTGGTGGCAAAACTAGTAATAGCAGTAGTAGTTTGGAGAGTCGAAGCAGTAGTAGTAGCAGTAGCAGTAGTAAGTTGTAGTAGTGGTTGTGGTAGTAGTCATAGTATTAGTAGAAGTAGAAGTAGTTGTAAGACTAATAGTAGTAGTGATAGTAATAGTAGTTGGAGTAGAAGTAGTGACAGCAGTAGCAGTGATAGTAGTTGTAGTAGAAGTAGGAGTGATAGTAATAGTAGTGGTAGTATTAGTAGTGGTCATGGTATTTGCAGAAGTAGTGGTAGTAGGGATAGCAATAGTAGTTGTATTAATAGTAATAGTAGTAGTAGTAACAGTTGTAGTAGTAGAGGGAGTAGTATTAGTAGTAGCAATAATAGTAGTATTAGTAGTAGTAGTAGTAGTAGTAGTAGTAGTGGCAGTAGTGTTAGTAGTAGTAGTAGTGGCAGTAGTATTATTAGTAGTAGCAATAGTA
Source organism: Trichopus zeylanicus subsp. travancoricus (assembly GCA_005019695.1). Lineage (NCBI taxonomy): Eukaryota > Viridiplantae > Streptophyta > Magnoliopsida > Dioscoreales > Dioscoreaceae > Trichopus > Trichopus zeylanicus. The sequence continues at coordinate 17,883 of RXID01021771.1, read as the reverse complement.
GTAGTAGTAGTAGCAGTAGTGGCAATAATAATAGCAGTAGCAAAAGTGGTAATATTAGTTGTAATGGGGGGAGTAGTAGCAGTAGCAGTAGCAGTCATAGTAGTAAGTTGTAGCAAAAGTAGTAGTAGCAGTTGCAGTAGTAAGTTGTAGTAGTGGTAGTCCTAGTAGTAATAGTATTAGTAGAAGCAGAAGTAGTAGCGGGAGTAGTAGTAGTAGTGATAGTAATAGTAGTTGGAGTAGCAGTTGTCACAGCAGTAGTAGTGATAATAGTTGTAGTAGTAGTAGGAGTAGTAGTAGTAGTGATAGTAATAGTAGTGGTAGTAGTAGTAGTGGTCGTGGTATTTGCAGAAGTAGTCGTAGTAGGGATAGCAATAGTAGCAGTATTAATAGTAATGGTAGTAGTAGTAATAGTTGTAGTAGTAGGGGGAGTAGTATTAGTAGTAGCAATAGTAGTAGTATTAATAGTAGTGGCGATAGTGTTAGTAGTAGTAGTAGTAGTAGTATTAGTAGTAGCAATAGTAGTAGTACTAGCAGAAGTGGGAGTAGTAATAGCAGTAGCAGAAGTGGTAATATTAGTTGTAGTGGGGGGAGTAGTAGCAGTAGCAGTTATAGTAGTAAGTTGTAGTAGAGGTAGTCATCATAGTAATATTATTAGTAAAAGTAGAAGTAGGAGTAGGAGTAGTAGTAGTTGTTGTAGTAGTAGTATTGTGAAGTAGCAGTAGCAGTAGTAGGAGTAGTAACAGTAGCAATAGTTGTAGGAGGAGTAGCAGCAGTAGCAGTAGTAGTTGTAGTAGTAGTGGTGGTGGTATAAGTAGTAGCAGTAGTAAGAGTAGGAGTAGTAGCAGTAGCAGCAAGAGGAGTAGTAGCAGGAGCAGTCATAGTAGGTGTAGTAGTAGTAGCAGCGGTTGTAGTAGTGGTAGCAGTAGTAGTAGTAGTAGCAGCAGTTGTTGTAGTTGTAGTTGTAATGCCAGTAATAGTAGTAGTAGTAGTAGAAGCAGTAGTAGCCTTCGTAGTAATAGCTACGCTAGCAGTAGTAGTAGTAGTAGTAGTACTGATAGTGATTGTAGTAGTAGTAGCAGTAGTAATAGTTGGAGTAGAAGTAGAAGTAGTAGTAGTTATTGTAGCAGCAGAAATAGTTGTAGCAATAGCAGCAATAGTAGCAGTAGTAGAAGTAGTGGAGTAGTAGTAGTCATAGTAGTATAGTAGTAGTAGTAGTGGTTGTAGCAGTAGTAGTAGGAGCAGTAGTGGTAATACTAGCAGCAATAGTAGTATCAGTAGTTGTACTAGTAGCAGTAGTCACAGTAGCTATACTATTTGCAGTAGTAGTAATAGCAAGAGTGTTAGCATTAGCATCAGAAGCAGTAGTAGTTGTAGTAGCAGTTGTTGTAGTAGTATTTGTAGTAGTAGTAGCGATAATAGTAGTAGCAGTAGCAGTTGCGACAGTAGTTGTAGCAGTAGAAGTTGTGACAATAGTAGTAGTAGTAGGAGGAGGAGGAGTAATAGTAGTAGTAGTAGCAGTAGCAGTAGTATCAGTAGTAGTAGTTGTAGTAGTTGTAGTAGCATCCATCACAGTGGTAGGAGCAGTAGTAGGCGTAGCAGTAGCAGTAGTAGCAATAGTAGTAGTAATAAGTAGTAATAGTTGTAGTGGTAGTTGTTATTAGTGGCAGCAGTAGTAGTAGGAGTAATAGTTAGTTGTTGTAGTAGTTGTTGTTGTTATTGTGAGTTATAGTAGATGTAGTAGTTGTTGTTATCATTGTAGGAGTAATAGTACCGATAGCAGTAATAGCGGTAGCAATTGTTGTTGTAGTAGTAGTAGTAGCAATTATAGTTGCAGAAGGTGGCCCTAGTTGTAGCAGTAGCAGTAGTGCTAGTAGTAGTAGTAGTAGTAGCAGTAGTAGCAGTATTATTTGTAGATGCAGTAGTCATATGTGTAGCTGAAGTCAGAATACTAGTAGTTGCAATAGTCACAGTAGTAGTGATTGTAGTATTAGTAGTAGTAGTAGTAGTAGTAGCAGTTATAGTAGTAGTAGTACTAGTAGTAGTAGTTGTTGTAGTTGAAGTGAGAGTATAGCAGCAGCGGTAGTAGTAGTAGTTATTGCAGTAACAAAAATAGTAGTAGTAGTACCAATTGTAGCCGTAGAAGTAGTAGTAGCATTAGTAGTACTAGTAGAAGTAGTAGTGGCAGTAGTCAGAGTAATGCTAGTAGTGGGAGTTGTAGTAGTAGTAGCTGTTCTAGAACTGTAGTAGTAGGAGGAGGAGAAGTAGAAGTAGTAGCTATAGCAATAATAGTAGTAGCTATAGTAATAGTTTTAGGGGTCGTAGGAGTAGTTGAAGTAGAATTAGTGGTGGTGGTGATAGTAGTAGTAGTAGTAGTACTAGTAGTAGAAGTAGTAGGAGTAGTTGGAGCAGTAGAAGTAGTAGAAGTAGCATTCGTTGTTGTTGTTGTAGTAGTAGTAGTAACATTCCTTGTAGCTGTAGTTACAGAAGTAGTAGTAGTTGTACTGGGTGTAGAAGTAGAAATAGTAGTTGCACTAGTAGTAGGAGCAGCAGCAGCAGTAGTAGCAGCAGTAGCAATAGCAGTAGCAGTAGTTGTTGTCGTAGTAGTTGTAGTAGGTGTAGCAATAGTAGTAGTATGAGTATTAGTAGTAGCAGCAGTAGTTGTGGTGGTAGTTGTCATATTAGTAGTAGTAGTAGCAATAGTAGTAGTTGTTGTTGTAGTATGTGTAACATTAGCGGTAGTAGTAATACAAGTAGTAGGGAAAACAACAGTAGCAATTGTAGAAATAGCACTGGTAGCAGTAATAGCAGTACTAGTAGTCGTAGAAGAAGAAGTAATAGTAGTAGCAGGAGTAGTAGTAGGTGCAATTGTAGTAATAGTAAAATTAGTAGTAGAAAGAGTCCGAGAATTGGTGGTCGTAGTATCAATAGTAGTGGTTGTAGTAATAGTACTAGGATCGAATGTAGTAGTAATCGTAGTAGTGATAGTTGTAGAAGTAGTGGTATTAGTAGTTGTAGTAGCAGCATCAGTAGTAGTAGTAGTAGTACAAGTAGAAGTAGTAGTAGTTGTAGTAGTCGTAGTACTAGTTGTAGTAGTAATAGTAGTAGTAGTTGCAGCATTTTTAGTAGAAGTAGTAGTAGCAATAGTAGCGGTAGTCGTAGAAATAATAGTAGTTGTAGCAATAGTAGCGATAGTAGGAAGTGTAGTAGCAGCAATAGTAGCAGTAGCAATAGCAGCAGCAGCAGCAGTAGTAGTTGTAGGAGTAGTCGTATTAATTGTAGTAGTCATAGTAGTTATACTTGCTGTAGTAGTAGGAGTAGTAGTAGCAGGACTAGTGGCAGTAGTAGTAGCAGCTGGAGAAATAGTAGTAGCTTAACTAGAAGTAGGAATAGTAATAGAACGAGTTGTATCAGTAGTTGTAGTAGTAGTAGTAGTAGCTGCAATAGCAATACTAGGAAAAGTAGTATAGGCAGCAGTAGCAGTAGAAGCTGGAGTAGCAATTGTAGCAGTGGTAGTAGCTATAGCAGTACTAGTAGTAGTAGAAGTAGCTGCAGTGGCAATAGTAGTAGTATTAATAGACGCAATAGTTGTAGTAGCATCAACAGCAGTTGCAGTAGTAGTAGTAAGGGCAGAAGTAGCAGTACGAGGAGAAGTAGTAGTAGTAGCATTAGTAGTAAGAGAAGTAGTAGTAGTACTAGTAGTACTAATAATTGTTGAAGTACTAGGAGCAGCTGTAGTAGTAGTAGTAGCACTAGTAGCAGTGCAGCTGTTGCGTTAGCACAAGTTGTAGAAGTAGTAGCAGTAGCTGTTGTTGATGTAGTAGTAGCAGTAGCAGTCGTAGTAGTTTTGGCAGTAGTAGTAGTAGTGGTAGTACCAGCAACAGTTGGAGTAATAGTAGTACTAGTAGTTATAGTAGGAGTAGTAGTAGCAATAGCAGTCATAGTAATAGCAGCATTAGTAGTAGCAGTAGTAGTAGTAGTAGTAGTAGTAGTAGTAGTAGTAGCAGCAGCAGCATTAGTAGCAGTAGTAGTAGTAGGAGCAGTAGTTGTAGTAGTGGTAGTAGTATCAATAGCAGTAGTAGCAGTAATAATAGTAGTAGTAGTAATAGTATTAGTAGCAGTTGTATTAGTAATTGCAATAGTAGTAGTGGTCATAGTAGTAGTAGTATTAGTAGTAATAGTAGTAGCAGTAGTAGTAACAGAAGTAGTTGTAGTAAAGGCGGTAGCAGTAGTCGTATTAGCTATTGTAGTAGTAGTAGTGGTGGTGGTAGTAGTAATATTAGCAGTAGCTATAGTAGTACTAACAGTAGTTGTGTAGTAGTAGTAGCAGTAGCAATAGTTGCTATAGTCGTAGCAATTATAGCTATAGTAGCGGTAGTAGTTTGACTAGTAGTTGTAGAAGCAAGAGTAGTAGTAGCAGTAGTAGTAGTAATAGCAACAGTAGTTGTAGTAGTAGCAGTTGTAGTAGCAGTAGTAGTAGGAGCTGGAACATTTGTAGTCGCAGTAGTAGTCGTCAGAGTAGTAGTAGTTGAAGGAGTAGTACCAGTAGTAGTAGTGGTAGTAGTAGAAGTAGTTGAAGTAGTAATAGTAGAAGCAACATTAGTTGTACCTGTAGTAGCAGTAGGAGCAGTAGTAATTATTGGAGGAGTAGTACCACTAGTAGTTGTAGTAGTAGTATCAATAATAGTAGTAAGAGAAGTAGTTGTAGTAGTTGTAGTAGTAGCAACAATAGTAGTAGTAGCAATAGAAGTAGTAGTAGTAGCAGTAGTAGTATTAGCAACAGCAGTAATAATAGTAGCAAGAATGGTAGTAGCAGTAGTTATCCTATTAGTAGTAGTAGCTACAACAGTACTTGTAGTGGGAGTAGCAGTAGTAGTAGTAGCGGTAGTAGCAGTGGTAGTCGTAGTAGTAGTCGAAGTCGTAGTAGTAGTAGAAGTAGTAGCAGTAAAAGTCATAGTAGTAGTCACAGTAGTCATAGTCGTAGTAGTAGTAGTAGCAATATTAGTAGTAACAGAAGCAAAAGCAGTAGTTGTACCAATAATTGTTGTAGTTGGAGTAGTAGTTACAATAGTAGTAGTAGTATTAGGTGTAGTAGTAGTAGTAGCAATTGCAACAATCACAGAAGTTGTAGTAGTAGTATAGTAGTAGCTGTAGTAGAAGTAATAATAGTAGCAGTAGCGCTTGTAGCGAGAATAGTAGTAGTAGCAGTAGTAATAGTAGTAGTCATCATAGTAGTAGTAGTATTAGTAGTTGTAGTTGTAGTACTAGTAGTAGTAGCAGTAGAAGTAGTCATATTAGTAGCAGTAGTCGTAGTAGTTGTACTTGCAGTAGTAGTAGTACTAGTGGTGGTTGTAGTAGTAGTAGCTGAAGTAATGGTAGTAGTAGTAGCCACCGGAGAAATAGTAGTAGTAGCACTAGTAGTAGTAGCTTTAGTAGTAGTATCAGTAGTGGCACAACAAGTAGTAGCAGTAATTGTAGTAGTAGGAGTAGTAGCAGTAGTAGCAATAGTAGGAGAAGTAGTGGTAGTAGCAGTAGTAGCTAGAGTAGCAATTGTAGCAGTGGTAGCAATAGTAGTAGTAGTGGTAGTAATCACAATATTAGTAGTAGCATCAACCGTAGCTATAAAAGTAGTAGTAGGGGCAGAAGAAGCAGTACGAGGAGAAGTAGTAGTGGAATTATTAGTAGTAAGTGAAGTAGTAGTGGTAGTAGTAGTGATAGTAGAAGTAGCAATAGTAGTAGTAGCGGTAATAGTTATTGAAGTAGTAGGAGTAGCAGTACCAGTTGTAGTAGCAGCAGTAGCAGTACCAGTTGTTGCGTCAGCAAAAGTTGTAGTAGTAGTAACAGTAGCTGTTGCAGATGTAGTAGTAGCAGCAGCAGTAGTTGTGGTAGTCGTAGTAGTAGTAGTGTTAGTAGTAGTAGCTGTTGGAGTAATGTTGTAGTAGTAGTTATAGTAGGAGTAGTAGTAGCAATAGCAGTAGTAGTAGTGGCTGCATTAGTAGAGTACTAGTAGTAGTAGTAGTAGCAATACTAATAGTAGTAGTCGCAATAGTAGCAGTAATGGTAGTAGTATGAGCAACAGTAGTAGCAATAGTAATAGTGGTAGTAGTAATAGTATTAGTAGCAGTTGTATTAGTAATTGCAGTAGTAGTAGTAATTGTGGTAGTAGTAGTACTAGTAGTAACAGTAGTAGCAGTAGTAGTAGCAGAAGTAGTTGTCGTAGTAGTGGTAGTAGTAGTAGCAGCAAGACTAGCGGTAGCTATAGTAGTACTAGCAGTAGTAGCTGTAGTAGTAGCAACAGTTGCAGTAGTTGCTATATTGTAGCAGTAATAGCTGTAGTAGCAATAGTAGTATGACCACTAGTTCTAGAAGCACGAGTAGCAGTAGTGGTAGCAATAGTAATAGCAATAGTAGTTGTAGTAGTAGTAGTAGTAGTAGTAGTAGGAGCAGGAACATTTGTAGCCACAGTAGTTGTAGTTGAAGTAGTAGTAGTTGCAGGAGTAGTAGTAGAAGTAGCAGTACTAGTAGCAGAACTATTAGTAGTAGTTGTAGCAGCAGCAGCAGCAGTAGTTGTTGTTATAGTAGCAATAGAACTAGTAGTACCAGTAGTAGTAGTAGCAGTCAAACAAGTATTAGAAGTAGAAGTGTTAGTAGCCACCATGGTAGTTGTAGCAGCAGTAGTAGTAGAAATTGTAGTAGAAGCAAAAGTAGGAGCCGTAGAAGAAGTAGAAGTAGTAGTTGAAGCAGTAACAGATGTAGTAACAGTAGTAGTTGTAGCAGTAGTAGTTGTAGTAGTAGCAGCACAAACAACAGCAGCAACAGTAGTAGTCGAAATAGTCGTAGTAGGATTAGTAGCCGCAGTAGTAGAAGTTATAGTAGCAGTAGTAGCAGTAGTAATGGACGTTGTAGTTGCATTACGAGCAGTAGTAGTAGAAGAAGTTGCAATAGTAACAATTATAATCGCAGTAGTAGCTGTAGTAGCAGTTGTAGTAGTAGGAGTAGTAGCAGTAGTTGTAGTAGCAGTTGTAGTAGTAATTGTTGTAGCAGTAGCAGAAGTAACAGTGGCAGTATTAGTAGTGGTAGTAGTAGTTGTTGTTATTGTTGTTGTTGTAGTTGTAGCAGTAGTAGCAATAGTAGTAGTGGTGGTAGTAGTAGTAATAGTTATAGTAGTAGTAGTAGTAGTAGCCGCAGAATTAGTAGTTGTAGTGGCAATTGTAGTTGTTGTAGTAGCAGCAACAGCTGTTGTAGCAGTAGCAGTAGCAATAACAGAAGTAGTAGCGGTAATATTAGAAGGAGTTGAAATAGAAGTTGTAGTTGTAGTAGTAGAAGTAGTAGCATTAGTAATAGTAGCAGTTGTAGCAGTAGTAATTGTACTAATTATAGTAGTAGCAGTAATAGTACGAGTAGGATCAGCAAATGCATTAGTATTAGTCATAGTAGTAGTAGTAGTAGCCATAGTAGTAGTGGTGGTGGTATTAATACTAGTAGTAGAAATAGGAGTAGCAGTTGTACAAGAAGTTGAAGTGGTAGTAGTAGTACTCGCAGCAGCAGCAGCAGCAGTAGTTGTCGTAGTAGTAGTAGTAGCCCTAGCAGCAGTAGTAGTACAAGTAGTAGTAGCAGCAGCATTAGTAGTCGCAGTAGTAGCTGTAGCAGCAGCTGTAGTTGTAGTAGTACTAGTTGTAGTAGTACGAGTAGCAGTAGCATTAGCAGTAGCAGTTGTAGTAGTTGTAGCAGTAGTAGTTGTAGTTGTAGTAGTGGTAATAGAAGTTGTAGAAGAAGTAGTAGTAGGAGGAGGAGTAGCAGGAGTTGTAATAGTTGTAATAGTAGAAGGAGAAGCAGCAGTAGTAGTAATAAAAGTAGTTGGAGTAGTAGTAGTAGTAGCGATAGTGGTAGTTTTAGGATAAGTAGTCGTAGTACTAGTAGTACAAGTAGTAGTAGTAGCAGTTCTAGTAGTTAGCAGTAAAAGAAGTGGTAGAAGTCATAGAAGCAATAGTAGTAGTAGTAGTAGTAGTGGCAGTAGCAGCAGCAGCAGTAATAGTAGTAGTATTTCGTGTTGTAGTCGTAGTAGACGTTGTAGTCATAGTTGTAGTAGAAGTAGTAGGTCATATGGTAGCAGTGGTTATTGTGGCTGGAGTAGTAGTAGTAGTAGTTGTAGTTGTAGTCGTAATCGTCAAATTTGGAGTGGCAGTAGGAGTAGTAGCAATTGTAGTAGCAGTAGTAGCAGTAGTAGTATTACAAGTACTTGTAGTAATGGTAGTACTAGTAGCAAGAGTAGTGGTAGAGTAGTAGTTGCAATAGTAGTAGTCATAGTTGTAGTAGTCGGAGTAGCAGCATTAGCTGCATTAGTTATCGTAGTAGCGGAAGTAGTAGTGGTAGTAGCAGCAGTAGTCATCGTAGTAGTAGTAGTTGGAGTAGTAGTAGTAGCTATTGTAGTAGTAGTTGTAGTAGTAGAAGTACTAGTTGTAGTTGTAGTTGTAGAAGTAGTAGTAGCAGTAGCAGTAATAATAGTAGTGATTGTAGCAGCAGTAGTTGTAGCAGTAGTAGTACGAATTGTAGTAGTAGCAGTAGGAGTAGGGGTACCAACAGCAGCATCATTAGTAGTAGTAGGAGGAGTAGTAGAAGTAGTAATAGTAGCAGTAGAAGTAGGAGTAGTAGGAGTTGTTGGTGGAGGTCTAATAGTAGTTGTAGTAGTTATAGTAGTACTAGTAGGTGTAGCAGTGCTTGTAGTAGTAGTAGAAGTAGCAGTATTGGTAATAGTAGTAACAGTAGCAGCAGTTACAATAACAACAGTAATAGTTGTAGTAGTAGTAATGGCAGTAGCAATAGTAGTAGGAGTAGTAGAAGTTGCAATAGTAGCAATCCTACTAGTAGCAGTAGTAGCATCAACCGAAGAAGTACTACTAGTTGTTGTTGTAGAAGCAATAGCAGTAGTAGTAGAACCAATAGTAGTAGTAGTAGTAGCAGTAGTCTTAGCAGTAGTCACAGTAGTAGTAGTTGTTGTTGTAGCAGTAGCAGTAGTAGTAGCAGTAGCAGAAGTAGCTGTAGTAGTAGTAGCAATAGTAGCAAATGTAGCTGTAGCAGTAGTAATAGCAATGGTAGTAGTCGATATTGTTTTTGTTATTTTAGTAGTAGTGGTAGAATTGGTAGGAGTAGTAGTTTAGGTAGTAGCTGTAGTAGTAGGAGCAGCAGTAGTAATAATAGCAGTAGTAGCACAAGAAGTAGCAGTCGTAATAGTAGTAGTAGCAGCAGCTGTAGTACTAGCAGTAATAGTAATAGTAGCGGTATTCGCCATAGGAGCAGCAGTCATAGTCGCAATTGTAGAAGTAGTTGGAGTAGTAGTAGTTTTAGTAGTAGGTGTAGTAGTAGTAGTAGTAGTTGAAGTTGTAGTAGTTGTAGCAGTAGTAGTATTATTGGCGGTAATAGTAGTAGTAAAAGTAATAGTATTAGTAGAAGCAGTAGTATTTGAAGCAGTAGGAGTAGTAGTTGTCGTAATAGTAGTGGTAGTAGTACTAATAGGTGTAGTAGTAGTGGAAGTAGTAGTAACAGCAGTAGTAATAGTAAATATAGTTGGAGTAGTAGCAATAATAGCAGTAGAAGTAGTAGTAGTAATAGTAGTTGTAGTTGTTATTGTAGTTGTAGCAATAGTCGATGTAGTAGCAGTAGTTGTTGTTGTTGTAGTAGTAGCACTACTAGTAGTAGTACTAGTGGTAGTAGCAGCAGCAGTAGTAGTAATAGTACCAGCAATAGTAGTAGTTGTTGTTGTAGCAGTAGTGGATGTAGTAGTAGTCGTAGTAATAGTTGTAGCAGTTGTAGCAGTAGTAGTTGCTGTAGTATTAGTATTAGGTGATGTAGTAGTTGTCGCAGTAGCCTTTGTAGCAATAGCACTTGTAGTTGTTGTAGCAGCAGTAGTCCTAATGGCGGTAGTAGAAGTAGCAGCAGCAGCAGCAGCAGCAGTAGTAGTAGAAATGGCAATAGTAGTAGCAGAAGTAGTAGTAGTAGCAGTAGCAATAATATTACTAGGAGCAGCAATTGTAGTAGTAGTAGTGGCACTAGCAGCAATAGTAGCTGTCATAGAAGTAGCAATACTAGTAACATTAGTGGCAGTAATAGCAGTTGTAGAACTCCCAGAGGCAGCAGCAGTAGCAGGAGTAGTAGTAGTATTAGGAGTAGTAGTAGTTGGAGTAGGGCTAGTCGTAGTTGTAGTAGTAATAGTAGCAGTAGTTCCAGAGTTAGTGGAATCAGTGGTGGTTGCAGTAGGAGTAGTAGTAGTTGTTGTAGTAACGGCGATAGTAGTAGTAGTTATTTTAGTAGTAGTACTAACTATTGTAGTAGTGGTAGTAGTTCTTGTAGTACTAGTGGTAGTTGTAGCAGTAGTAGTTGTTGTAGCAGTAGTAGTTGTTGTAGTAGTAGTTGTTGTTGTAGCAGTAGTAGTAGTGGTAGGAGTTGTAGTAGTAGGAGTTGGAGTGGGGGCAAAGGTAGTAGTAGTAGTAGTAGTAGTTCCAGCTGCAGTGGTAGTTGTAGCAGTAGTTGTCGTAGTGGTGGTAGTATTAGTTGTAGTAGTAGTTGTTGTTATAGTAGTCGTAATAAAAGTAGTATCAGTAGTAGTAGTAGTAGTAGTAGTCGTATTAGAAATGGTAGTAGTAGTAGTAGTAGTAGTACTAGTATAGGATTCCAAGTAGTAGTAGCAGTCGTGGTGGTGGTGGCAGGAGGACGAGGAGTAGTAGTAGTAGAAGTAATCGTAGCGAATATAGGAGTAGTAGTAGTAGTAGTCATAGTAGTAGTTGTTGTTGTTGTTGTAGTCGAAGGAGTAGTTGGAGTAGTAGAAGTAGGAGTAGCAGTTGTTGTAGTAGTAGTAGTTATTGTTGTCGTGCTACTACTACTACCGCTTCTACTACTACAACTACTACTGCAACTACTACTCCTACTCCTATTGCTGCTATTGCTATTCCAACTACTACTACGACTACTACTACAACTATTGTTACTGTTACTAGTGCTATTGCAAAAACTGCTGCTAATGCTGCTACAACTGCTATGGCTACTGCCACAACAAATACTCTTACTTCTGCTACTACTATGACAACTACTGCTGCAGCTACTAATACTACTACTACTGCTGCTACTACTACTACAACTACTGTTACTGCTGTTGCCGCTGCTGCTACTAGCGCTAGTACTGTTCTACTTCTCCTACTACTACTCCTACTGTTACTACTGTTGCTGCTGCTACTTTTACTACTCCTACTGCTGTTACTACTTCTATTACTTTCATTGCCACTAATTCCACAACAATTACTATTGCTGATTCAACAACAACTACCTCTAATAATACTACTACTATTTTCGCTCCTACTGCTACTACTACGAATACTTTTACTACTACTGCTGCTGTTGCTACTACTACTACAACTACTAGTATTACAATAGCTACTACTGCTACTACTGCTTCTCCTACTACTACCACCATTGCTAGTACTACCGGCATGATTACTACTACTAATACAACTACTACGACTACTACTACAACAGATGCTGCCACTACTACTACGACTGTGACTACTACTACTACTACTACAACTACTACCACTACTACTGTTACTGCTACTACAATTATTACTGATACGACTCCTACCACCACTACTACTATTGGTACTACTACAACCACTATTACTTCCCCTGATACTACTACTTCGGCTACTACTTCTAAAGTTTCTACTACTGCTACTACTACTACAGCTACTATTACTACTACTATGACTACTACTACTACTGCCACCACCACCACCACTAATTCTACTATTTCTGCTACTACTTCTACTACTTCTACAACTATTACTGCTACTACTGCAATGATTGCTACAACTACTACTGATGCTACTTGTAATACTGCTACTACTGCTACTACTACTACAACTACAACAACAAATACCACTACCAGTAATGCTACAACTACTGCAACTTCTACTACTATTACTTCCACTACAACTGCTACTACTATGACTACTACTGCTACGACTACTTCTGCTATGACTATTACCACAACAATTACTACTATTGCTGCTACAACACCAACAACAACAACAACTACGACCACTATTGCTGCTACTACTATTACTACTATAACTACTACTACTGCTACTAATATTTATCCTACTGTAGCACTACTATTACTTCTACTATCGCTACTAGTCCTACCACTAGTTCTACTACTACTACAACTGCTACCACTATTACTGTTGCTGCTACGACTCCTACTACCACTACTACTACTGTTACTACTACTCCTAGTACTACAACTATTGTTACTTTCCCTACTGCTACTACTGCTGCTACTAATACTAATGTTTCTACTACTGCTACTACTGTTGCTGCTACTACTACTACTTCTACTACTCCTACTACTACTACTGCTACTACTGTTGCTGCTACTACTACTACTTCTACTATTCCTACTACTACTACTGCTACTACTGCAACTATTGCTACGACTACTGCTGATGCTACTGCTGATACTGCTACTACTGCTGCTGCTACTCTTACGCTACCACTACAGCTACTACTACGACTACTACTACTAATGCTACTACTACTATGACTTCTACTACTATAACTTCTACTACAGCTACTGCTACAACGACTACTACTACTATGACTACTACTTCTGCGATAACTATTACAAGTACTAATGTTGATGCTACTACTACTACTACAACTACTGTTACAATAACAACAACTATTACTGCTATTACTACTATTGTTGCTACTGCGGCTATAACTACGATAACAGAAACTACTACTACTACTGCTACTACTACTACTACTATTACTACTACTGCTACTACTACTGTTACTACTAATACTACTGCTATTGCTACTTTTCCTGTTACTACTACTACTAGTACTGAATCCTACAACTAGCTTTGTAACTACTACTACTAGTACTGTTACTAATGTGACAACTACAACTACGAGTACTACTACTTTTCCTGCTACTATTGGTTCTACTACTACTACTACAACAAGTACTCTGACTAGTATTGCTCCAAGTACTACTACAACTACTGCTATTACTGCTGCTACTATTACTATTACTTCTCTTACTAGTACTATTACTACTACCGCTACTATTGCTGCTGCTACTACTGCTACTATTGCTACTACTGGTATTAAGACTACTGCTGTTGCTATTATTGTTGCTGCTACTACTTGCACTACCGCTACTAATACGATTACTACTACTGCTACAACTACAAGTGCTTCTCCTCCTCCTACTACTCCTGCTATTACTATTGCTGATGCTACTATCGCTACTACTATTACTACTACAACACGCACTACTACTTCTGCTACTACTATTGCTACTGCTACTACTACTATAACAAAAACTACTACAACAACTACTACTACTACTACTGCTACTCCTGCTACCACTACTACTACTACCTCTCCAACTACTACTACTACTACTTCTATTATGACAGCTACTACTACTCTTGCTACTACTACTCCAACTACTATTGCTACTACAACAACTACTACTCCCTCAACTACTAAAACTACTACGACTAATCCTACTGCTGCTACTACTACTACTACTATTATCGCTACTACTACTACTACTACCATTGCTACTACTGGTACTACTACTACTGCTACTGCTATTGCTACTACTACTACTACTACTCTTGCTACAACTACTTATACTACTACTACTACTACTAGTACTACCACCACCACCACCATTTCTGCTACTTCTACTGCTGCTACTGCTACTACAACTAGTTCTTCTCCTACTTCTATGACAACTGCTACTGCTACAACTACTACTTCTCCTACTTCTATGACAACTGCTACTACTACAACTACTATTACTACTATAACTACTACAACAACTCTACTACTACAACTGCTACTACTGCAACTACTACCTCTGCTTCTACTACTGCGGAGACTACTACTACCGCTATTGCTACTAATAATACAACTACTGCTCCTTCTACTACTACTATACCTACTACTACAAATAATACTACGACTGCTCCTACTACTATTACTGGTGCTACTATTTGTTCTACTCCTGCTACTATTACTCCTTCTACTCCTACTATTACTGCCACTGCTCCTTTTACGGCTGCTAGTATTCCTACTACTATTGCTACTACTACAACTACTACTACTACGACGGCTAGTACTACAGTCACTAATAATACTACACCAACTGCTACTACTACTATTACTACAACTCCTACTGCTATAGCTACTATTACTACTTTTACTGCACCTGCTACTACAATGACTACTCCAACTACGACTACTACTGCAACCACTACTGCTGCTACAAATACTCCTACCACTTATGCTACTTGAACTACTTCTACTCCAATAGCTGCTACTACTACTCTTACTACTACTACTACTTCCCGTACTACTACTCGAGGTACAACTGCTTTGACAGCTCCTACTGCTACCACTACTACAACTGCTACTACTACCACTACTACTACTAATACTGTAACTACCATAGTTGCTATTACTAGTTCTGCTACTACAACTGCTACTACTACTACAACTACTACTTCTACTGCTACTACGACTGCTACAACCGCTACAATTACAACTACTACTATCAATACTACTTCAGCTACTACTGCTACTATTATTTCTCCTACAACTGCTAGTACTGCTACTATTAATTCTAGTACTTCTACTACTACTTCTGCTACTACTGCTACTACTACCACTGCTAGTTCTACTAGTACTACTATTACTAATACCACGACTATTACTACTATTACTACTACTACTACTACTTCTTCTACTATGATTACTACTACTACCACTACTATGACTACTTTTTCTTCTACCACCGCTACTACTACTGCTACTGCTGCTATTGCTAGAACTACTACAACTACAGCTATTTCTGCTACTATAGCTACTACTACTATTTCAACTACTGCTACTATTGCTACTACTTCTTCTACAACTTATACTACAATTGCTCCTACTCCTACTACTACTACTACTAAACCTACTACTACTTCGACTACAACCACTTCTGCTACTACTGATACTCCTACTACAACTGCTACTAGTACTACTTCTTCCTCTTCTGCAGCTACTTCTGCTGCTATTGCTACCACTACTACTACTGCTGCTGCTACAACTACTACCGCTACTACTTCTGCTGTTGTTACGACTACTATGACTACAATGACTACTAGCACTACTACTACTACTACTTCAGCCACTATTTCTACTACTACTACTACCACTACATCTACTACTTCTACCGTTACCAATACTACTAGTACTACGATTACTACAACAACTACTGCTACTATTACTACTACTACTACCACCACCACCACCACTACTACTACTACTACTTTTGCAAGTACAACTATTGCTACTGGGAGTATTATTGCGACTACTGTTACTACTACTACTACTACTGCTACTACTACTAATACAACTTTTGCTTATACTATAGCTACTGCTTCAACTTCTACTTCTCCTATTACAACAACAACAACTAATACTACTACTGCTGCTGCTACTAGTACTACTTCTCTCACAACTGCTAATTCTACTACTACTACCGCTACTACTACTGCTTTTACTACTACTGCTGCTACTAATACTACTACTACTGATGTGCTGCAACTCCTACTACGGCTGTGACTACTATTGCGACTATTGCCACAAATACTACAACCACTACTACTAGTACTACTACTAATGCTGCTGCTACAACTACTACTACCACTGCTACTACTACTACTCCAACTTCTATTGCTACTACTAATACTACTACCACTACTGCTACAGCTACTACTACTACAACTTCTACCACTACTATAACTACTACTACTATCGCTACTACTGCTACTACAACAACTGCTACAACTACTACTATGCTACTAATGGAGCTATTACTACTGATACTACTAATACTGTTACTACTACTATTATTAGTTCTTCTACTATAACAACTTTTGCTACTGCTACTACTATTACTACTCCTACTACTTCTACCACTCTCACTACTACTGCTTCTACTACTACTGCTTCTGCTTATTCAATAGCAACTACTGGTACAATTACCACTACTACTTCTGTTACCACTGTTGCTGTAACTACTACCTCTACTACTACTACTTCTATTCCTGCTACTACAACTACCACTACAACAGCTACAATGGCTTCTACTACTACTATTCCTACTACTATTACTTTAGCTACAACTTTCGGATCATTACCACCGCTACTAGAACTACTAAGACTACTGCTACTACTATTACTATTCGAACTTCTATGACTGCTACGACTGCTACTGCTACTACGACTACTACTACTGCTACTACTACTACTACCACATCTGGTACTACTTTGACTACTCTTACATCTACTACTGCTGCTATTGGAATTATTGCCACTACTACAACTATTGTTGTGGCTACTATAGCTACTACTACTCCTAGTAATACTACTGCTGCCACTTTTACTACTGCTACAAATTGTATTACGACTACCACTACCACTACTACTACTACTACTACTACCAAGCATGCTGCTACTCCTACTACTATTGCTCCTACTACAACTAATAATACTATGCCTACTACTGCTATGACTATTACTACTGCTACTACTACTACTACTACTACTACTACTACTACTACTAACGCTACTATTACTACTATAACTACTACTATACTATAATTGCTCCCTACTACTTCTAGGGGGAATACTGCTACCTGCAACAACTACTAATAAAACAACTACTACTTAGTATACTTAACTACACTTTTGCTACTACTACTACTAATATTACTACCACTACTACTACTTCTCCTACTAGTACTACTACCACTACTACTGCTACTGCTGCCAATACTACAACTACTGTTGTTGCTACTGCTACTGCTGCTTCTACAACTACTACCATGGCTACAACAACAACAACTACTACTATTGCGACTGCTACTAATGTTGCCACTACATCTACTGCTAATACTACTGCTTCTCTAACTGATTCTACCATTGTTACTAATATTGCTTCTACTGCTACTACGACCACTAGTACTACTACTGCTGCTGCTACAACTACTGCTATTACTACTGCTACTACTACTACTACAGTTGCTGCTACTACAACAGCGACTACTACTACTGCTACTACATCTACTACTACTATTGCAACAACAATTGTTACTGCTACAACGACTACTAATACTAGTACTACTAGTTTTATTGTTGTTACTACTGCTACAACAGCTATTACACTACTACCGTTGCTGCTATTGCTACTACTACTACTACTACTACAATTTCTACTACTGCCCATGCTGCTATAGCTACTATTGCTACTACAACTACAACTCTTGCAAGTACTACTTTGACTATGACTACTCCTACCTCAACAACTACCATTTCTGGCTCTACTACTTTTACTAATACTGCTACTGGGACTACTACTACCGCTACTACTTCGGCTGCATCTGTGGTTGCTGCTGCTATGCTACAATGACTACTATTGCTACTTCTCTGACTTCTACGACTACTACTACTACAATTACGGTTACTACTGCTACTACTACAACTAATACTACTATTACAACAATTACTACTGCACCTTGTGCTACCGCTACTACTGCTACTACTACTACTACTAATACTACTACAACTGCTGCTTCTACTGTAACGACTTCTACTACTACTACTACTGCTACTACTACTCCTACTGCTTCTGCAATTGCTACTCCTACTACTTATGCTACTGCTCCTGCAACTGCTACTGCAATTGCTACTCCTACTTCCACAACTGCTGCGATACTCCAACTACTACTACTACCTCTATTGCCACTGCTACTACTACTACGACTA
>RXID01021770.1:12616-76202 GCA_005019695.1 Trichopus zeylanicus subsp. travancoricus | reverse complement strand
CTTTTTCAAGCTTGTCCCCTTCTACTTGTTCCCTTTTTCTTCTTTTTGTTTGCAAAAGAGATATTCAAAACTTCAGAGATAGTATTCAGTTATGAATGACATAACCTAGTTTTCCTCTTTTTGAGTAAAACAGCCTTAGATGCTGAAAGCCATATTGGATGATGCAATAAGGATCTCACTGCTAACCCACTCTGGTGTCTAGTCCTGCAGAATCTCTATGCTCTTTATCCTTCATCTTGGTCCAACTCATTTCTTGCACAAGCAGACAAGTGTTTCTCATCAACATATGGTTTCTATATGTCTACAAGATGGTCAATTCATCAATAGATATAATCCTATTGACATTTTCAAGAAGGAAAAAAGGGGGTAAAATAGTACAAATAATGCATTTCAAGAAGAAATGTAATAAACTACACACAGTTGAACGAATGACAGTGTTGCTACTTTCAAGTTTTTGACTTGGATCAACACACTTATCACAGTTTATTGGAAGATATTGACAAAAGCAAAGGAAAGGGCAGGTAGAAAAAAGAGGGAAGAAAGATACCTCATCTTCACTATAATCTTGGCCACCCTTAGGAGAAAACAACATGTCACCAGTAGCGAGCTCAAAAGCCATGCATGCAAAAGACCACAAATCAGCAGAGAAAGAGTATCCTGCCCCAAGAATAACTTCAGGAGACCTATACTGCCTGGTCTGAATTTCTTCCATAAATTGCTTATCAGCCCAACAGGCATTGCCAAAATCCACAAGCTTGCATCTCAAATCAATCCCTTCCAAGTTCCTCCCTCTTTGGGAAGCTCCTGCAATTGATGCCTTCCTCTCAGCAATCCTTGCTACAGCCCTCTTAGCCTTCTTTTTCAGCTTCTTCTCGATTTCACTAAGCACAACTTTAGTTTCCACACCACCCTCCGGCCTCTCAAGAATTGGTGAAAACCCAGACCGTATCGGATCCTTTTCTGCATTGATTGTCGAGAAAAGAAGCACATTCTCGGGCTTCAAATCTGTATGAATAATCCCAAGCTCCCCGTGCAAGTAATCTAGACCCACCAAAATAGACGTGCATATATCTCTAACATTATTCAACCCAATCCCTTTGTACCGGTTGTATCGAATAAGCCGGAGCAAGCTATCCCCAAGGAATTCAATAACCAGACACAGATGCTGCCCATTTGGACCAACATGTTTAAAATGATCCAGCAAGCGAATGATACACTTGGAATTCAACGGATCCCCTTCAGCAATTGCCGAGAGAAGCTCTATCTCATGAAGCGCAGCTTGCGCAAATTCCGCCGCACTCTTCTGAATTTTGAGAGCAACAAACCTCTGCAAAAATAGAAAAAAAATCATCATCAATCCTTTTTTTAACACAAAGGCATTAACAATATAATAAAGCTAATAACTTTCAACAATAAACAGCACCAAAAAGAAGAAAAAATGACGAAGATCAAAGAAAACCCAATCCTTGGCAGCAGATCCATAGCAAAACGCAACAGATCCATAACAGCAGTGATCCAATCAGCAATTTTCGATACAACAACAATCAAATTCACGCAATTCAATCAGAATCCTCATACAAAATTGGTCGGATTTGATCAGGGAAAATAAGGCGAGATCATCATGGTGGATTACGTTGGATTGGGTGTCGAAGGCGAGCCAGACGGTGGAGAAGTGGCCCCAGCCGAGCTTGCGCTGGGCGATGTAGCGGCCGACGGCGAAGGTGTCACCGGGGCGGACGGCGTGGTATCCGCCCTTCCGGTAGGCGTCGAAGCCCTCGTTTTCCTCCTCCGACGAGGACGAGGAGCACGACATTATCTATCGCTGCTGAATCGGATCGAATTGAATTGAAGTGTTCGATGAATTCAAAGAGGGGAAGGAGATGTGTCCTGGGGTCGTTGGTTGACAGATGGTTTAAGCTGAGAATAATAATGCGATAATGCATTAATGATCATGGATTAGATCCGACTTTTCCGTGGGGCTGTAAAAAGTAAAAACAAGAATTTTTTTTATAAAAAGCACAAAATAACTAATCTCGCTTTTTACATATAACCTCTAAAAATAGTTAAATCATATATTTTAAAAAAATTCATAAATACTTAATAATTTTTTCATTTAATTTTCAAGAAGTTCTAGATCTATAGATTAAAATGTTATTTTTTAAGAAAAATATATCCAATATATTTTTTAATAATTATAACCAAAAGGTTAAAATATCTTTATTATATTCATTGAACAATTCTTTACAAATATAGCAAAATCATGGGAAGCTCAAATTTTGAATTTTTAAATAAAATTTTTTTTTCATGTGCAGAATATCGCTTCTACCTTTGAGAGAAGATATATTAAGTTAAGGGATAAATTGACATTTTATCTCTTAATTTAAACATAATTAGTCTTTTCTCATATTAGTTGAGTCCTAAGAACTTAAAATATGGTCAAAAATAAAAAAAAGTTATATATAATTATGAAAAAGTTAAAGAAATTTAGTTATTTTTTAAAAATTATACTTTAAAAAAAATTTTAATCTAATTTTTTAACAATTAGTCATCGTATTTTTCAAATTCTAAATTAGGATTTTTGTAATTTTAGATTTGCTGATAATTAGGACTTGTCAAAAATCAACTTGTTCTTTCTGGCAATTTAATCTATTTTCACTCTAAAAACGACGTTTTTTACACACAACCTTTACAAAATACCTAAATTATATATAGCTCTCTAATTTTTTATAATTATATATAATCTTATTCTTTACATTTTTAGGAAAAATTAGGTCTTTTTGGTCCAAGTGGCCCAAAAAATTAAATTATAGGACCAAAAAAATTAAATTACAGTTGAGTTAAAGAGTAAAAAATATTTATTTTACCTCAAATCTCAATTTTGGATCAATAATTCACACAAAATATACCATATACGAAACAGAAAGTAGAATAACAAAATGTGAAGTAGAAAACAGAATTAGGGTTCGATCCACCCATATATAGATTTCTTCCCAAATTTTTCAAACATTTGTGATTGGAGTTTCAGGCTAACCTTGTTACTTAAATCTTTACCCTTTTGTGGTGGTAATGTTTATTTTCTAATTAGATGTATCAAATTTGAAATTATTGTGTTAGTAAAAAAAAGTCAACCAAATATTGCTCTACATCCTCTCAAATTGTTATATTTATAATCAAATTCTCCAATGGCTATATAAAAATATTTTGGTCATGTGGTAATAATTTTCGGAGAATATGCCACGTGTATTTTCTACAAAAGTTAACTCTCTTCATTTAAAGACCTGAGATCTCTCTAAAAATTAAAGAAAAAAAGTATATATAATTATAAAAAAAGTTAAAAGATTATATGTAATTTAGCTTTTTTTAGGATTGTGTGTAAAAGACTCTATTTCTAAACTATTTTTCTCTTTTTAATATGTCCTATTAAGAACGTGAATTGGTTGATTGACTTATCATACTTTACTTTTAGTTACCTTAGTAACCTTATGATATTGGAATTCACAGCGGAAGGTTCATGAATTACCTTATTCTCAAATAATACAAAAAATAAAAAGTAATACAAGATAAAAAAATTAACAAAAAAAAATATAGCGATATATGTATTTCACCTAAAATCGAATTACGCCTATAGAGGGAGAGAGATATCCACTATCAAAAAACTTTACAATAGTCTACAAGAAAAACTTCATTTTTTCTTACTCAACTAAACACTTTCACTAAATCTTAGGCAATGCCTACACATTCAAAAAGAATCTCCAAAAAATATCATGAGAAAACATCATGAGAAACCACCGAAAAATACTAAAAAGACCTATATATGAGAGCCAACACTCTCTATTTTTCTCTTCTTTTTATTTCTCTCTAGTTCAATATCAGCACTACACCACGCCAAAACCCTATGTATTACTAGAATATTTATAGACTCTTATTGAGTCAGAGTTTTGCTCTAATTATAACTCCCAATATTACATAATAAGTATTCAAAATCAATCATAAGTCCAAATTCAACTTTGAATTATTACTTTGACTCAAACTCCAATCCAAGTTCTAGACATTCAAACTTAATAATCTCCACCTTGACTTAAACTCAAGCATGCCACCATCACGAAACTTCAGTCATCAACTCTCATCCACCTGTCCTCTTGGATTACTAACTTATTCAACTAATTGTAAGATGCGAGCTCAAACCAATCTTAAATTCACAAAATTTTTCAGAAGATCTATGTCTGTTGCCATAGCAAAAGTAACTCGAAAAGAATATCTATCGCCCATTAACTCACTTTGAGCATCATGTTTCCTTTTCACTACTATAGTCATCAAAACTTCACATACAATGGTGTTTCCTACTAATCGATAAATATTGTTGCACTTCCTTTATTTTATCAAGATTCTAATAGCATGCATCATTTTCATATCTCCATTTCTCACCGAATAATTATAATCTTTTGAATCTAGTACACCAAGTGAAATTATATTTTTCTACATCTTGGGAATATGTCTCATTCCAGCAAGAGCATGAACCACTCCATCAAATATTTCGATTTGGATTATTCCCACACCGACGATCTCACAGGTCAAATTATCACCAACCAAATAGTACCTTCTTATTCTCCTCATAAAAAAGTAAATGAATCCTTCATAAAACAAATATTGTAAGAACTATTAGAATCTAAAATCTACTCACTAGAAGTGTCGATTTATGCGGATACTACAAAAACATTTTCGTCCGCATTATTCTCAGAAGCGTTATCTGCTACTATTGTTACTATATTTAAAGACTGTCTTCCCACGATCTAGATAATGTCATCTAATGTAACTATACTTCTTACATGAATAACATTGTACCTTTGCCTTTGATTTTGATTTGGACTGCTGTTTGTCTTGTCCATATTCTCTCAATCTTCCTTTTTCATAAACCACCAATCTTTCACCAGTCTTACTATTGATATTAAAATTTTTCCTCTTCTCATTAGAAGAAAGACTAGCTGTCACCTACTCCATCTTGAGAGTTTCTTTATCATAAAAAATTATGGTCACAATATGATCGTATAAAATAGGAAAAGACATTAGGAGAATCAGTACTTATCGTTCTCTTCAAACTTCACATTAACTTTCAGCAAATTATTGATAATCTTATTGAAGGTATTCAGGTGATGCAATATAGTTATGCCTTTGTTCATACGTAGTCCATATAACTGTGTTTCAGGTAGAACTTGTTCGTGAGGTTTTTTGACATGTACAACTTCTCAAGTTTTGTCCAGATATCCATCATCGTCTCTTCATCAATGACATTGTATAAAATCTCATCAATCAGGCTTAGAATAATTAAATTTAATGTCTTTTAATCTATTTCCTTCAACTCTTCATTGCTTATTTTGGCAAACTTCTTTTCTTTAATCTTTAATATCTTTTGTAAATCTTGATAAATAAGAATTGTCTTCATCTTCTTTTGTCATAAGGTAAAATTTATCTTGCCATCAAATTTATCCGCCTCGAGTAAGAACTTTGTCATCTTAATTATTTCCTCCTAAACTTTAATACCAATTGTTGAGATTCGTAGCAAAGGATTCACGAATCACCTTAGTCTCAAATAATACAAGAAATAAGAAGTAATATAAGATAAAAAAATAACAAAAAAAGATACAGTAATATACGTAGTTCACCCAAAATCAGGTTATGTCCACCGAGGGAACGAGAGATCCAGTATCAGAAGATTTTACACGAGTTTACAAAAAAGACATCATTCTTTCTTACCCAACTAAACTTTTTCACTAGGCTTTGGTAACGTCTCCACCTTTAAAGAGAATTCCCAAGAGAACACTACGAGAAACCACTACAAGAGACCACTAAAAAGTACTAAAAAGACTCACACATGAGATCTGATACTCTCTCTCTTTCTCTTTTCCCTATTTCTCTATTCTTCTCTCTCTATTTCTCTCTAGTTCAATATCAGTATTACACCACACCTAAATCTTATGTATCATTAGAATATTTATAGGTTCTTATTAAATCTAAGTTTTACTCTAATTATAATTCATAATATCACATAATAAGTATTCAAAATCAATCATAAGTCTAAATCCAACTTTGAATTCCTATTTTAACTCAAACTCCAATTTAAATTCGAGACATCCAAACTCAACATTATAATTAACTTGATAATCATCTATAAAATATCAAAAATGTCTTTTCATAGACATAATTTTAGATTCCCCATGATTTTCTCTCATCATCGTTGGCACATTGATCTGTAGTGGTATTATCAATAGTAAGTGTCATGTCTACCCAATGATTACAACTTATAACTAAGCCATTGCTCCTATATGAAGTTTAAAATGAGTAATTCAGTGGTTCTAACGACAATAGTAGTTACGAAAAGAAAAGAAGAGCTCACGATGTTCAAGTGAGAGATGGCAAGGTAGGAGAAGGCCAAGGCAACAGCAAGATGAGCTTGGACCCAAGTTTGTGGATTCTAATTTTCTTTTTTGATGTAAAACCCACAAGAAAAATAAGTTTAGAACTAAATTAAATGAATTTACATATCTTAAAGACTGAAATGAAATTCTAAAATCTTTTTCTTTAATTCTTAATTAATCTACATTGAATTTTTATCACTCTTTGATGGAAAAGAGTTGAAGAAGAGGAAATATTTCAAATCAAAATTTTTTTCTTCTTCATGAACGACTCAAAAACGAAAGAAAAAAATAGAGAATGTTTCAATTTTCTGTTCTTTCACAATCGTAACTGAGTTAATAGAATAGAATTTGAATAAAAAAAAACCCCCCCTAAATATATCGTAATTATAAATCAAAGTTTTGTAATTACAAATAAGATCAAATATTTACAAAAAAATCCAATTATCAAATAATTTGAATAAATCAATTTAAATTCATATTTTTAATCGAATTCAGTCTCATAAATTTTATTCTCCTATAATCAGGCAATCTCAATGTGAGATTATATGCTAGATATACTGTAAAACGTTTCAACCCATTATGGAATACCCAAATGACTATGCATATAAAACTTAGTTTCATCTATACTGTCATCTATTATCATACAAATATTAATCAGACAGTCAAACTTAAGTCACTTACTATATTTTCAAATTGTCTAATTCGAATTGTACAATCAAATTTATTTTTAAAAAAATAAATTAATAAATAATTTATAAGACCACATGACTAATAAAATTAGCTTAGTGGGGTTGTAGATGACAAAGGGGTGATTGCTATAAACTTCGGCAGAGGGATCCATAAAGCTCAACAAGATGAGTGTCACATAATTCGTCGAGCATCAAAAATTGTCCTCTATCATTGTTACATTTTCGAAACTCGATCCCTTTATGCTATTCCATTTTACTTCACACCCTCAAGTATATATATCATCAAAGATGGTGCGAAATGTATGCAAGTATAAGAGAAAAGGAGAGTTGTTGTTTTATTGGTTTTTTTTCGTTGTGGTGTGAATTACATAAAATGAGGTACAATGACTTCTCGTTCTAGGAAGTGTGCACTTTCGCGACGGGAGGTACATGCTAGTTATTGTTATTTCATTTCAACTTCTTCTAGTTTTGTAGTTTGATTGAAGTCATGTTTAGGATTGATCTAGAGTTCATTCTGTTTGGGTGGGGAGCTCTTTTTGAAAATTGATGATAACTATGGAAAAAGAGTTCTACTAATAGAGCATTGATTTTCTTTTGTAATTTTGGATCTTTAGATGATTGAGAAAATTGATTGTTGATAAAACTTAGAATTGAAAGCTTCGGAGTGTAATGATTTGAGGGATTTTTGTCTGTTTTCTTTGTTTTAGGAAAATTTTATTATTATTATTATTTTGTGTTTATTATTATAGTTTGACTTATATTGTAAACTCGTGTGTTTATAACTAGACCAGAGTACAGTTTATAATTAGATAAAATAAAAACACAATATGATTCATTCAATCGCTTATATTCATGAAGTATGTTGAATACAAGTTGAACAAATAGTGGCAACCAATTGGGAGAACTTGCTTCGTTCCACACGTTTGAATCCCTCGAATATCCCTGGCCAACCTACAACGTCGAGTCAACCCATGTGTTGTTTTGGATGTGGATGCCAACCGGGAATCACTAAAAGTCATATCCATGGATGGCAGCAATGGCTCAGAAGTTGAACCACTAAAATTTATTGAACTTCGAATACATGTAGAGATTAATGTAATCATAGGATACGAGAACGTTGTCATCCATGGGTTATTTCAGTGAGCACTAGGCACACCCTATGATTTTTTTAGTTATCTTAATTTTGATGATTAATATTGTGCAGTAATTATTTTTTATTCTCAAATTCTTCTTTAGCTATTTAGTGTTAATTACAATATATATCATAGTCATTATTTATGTCTACTAATTTGATGGTTTATTTCAATTTAGATAATGTTTATTATTAATGGTTTACATACATGTCGCTCTATTTTTTGACATACCACGAACAATTATTATCCTTTTGATTTTGATGATAACTACATTAGAATTTATCAAGTATTTCTAATTGTGATAAACTTTAAAATTATTAATAATCATCCAAATTTAAGAAAAAATAAGTCTCAAGATAAAGTTTGTTGGATTATAAAAAAAATAACTCGAAGATAAAAAAGATGATAATTTAAAGATAAAGTTTGAAAATCAAAATAAAAGCTCAAAAATACTCAAAGTGAAAGATCAAATTCAAGCTCATAAGTTTTTTTTTTTTATTGAGTCAAAAATTTGGTTATTAATTTATTTGAGTTTTTTGAATTGACATCTCATTTAATTTGGATATATTTTCATCCGTTTATCTTATCTTATCCAAGTTAAGTTTAAGTTTATATTAAGAAACTGAAACTGCAAATAAATCTATTACAGATTTTTTTCTGCAACTGCAATCGTTTGAATCTTGTGGTTCAAATGTCTCAATATTACAAAAAACCTCACTAGATTTTACTAATAATTTCAGTCGTCCCAACCTTATACTTCAAACATTCGAATTTATCATATAGAAGATTTTATCTTCTAGTTTTGTAATCTTTGATCATCCGAATTAGGAGATTTGGATGCCCAAACTAGTAAGTTTAGTCATCCAAATATGTGAGAACAAAAATTAATGGCTAATTTTTTGCTATTGAAATAAGTTTAGTTGCATGTTCAGACATCTGAGCTTAGCAAAAATCCTGAGATGGTTATCAACATCATTAATAGAATGATTAAAATTCTCAAAATTGATGTAACAGTTGTGAAGTAGCCATTATTCATTGTTGAACTACGTATATCAATTTACACTCTCTCTGCTCGTCTATTTATCTTTTATATTCTTTTATTATTGTGGTTGTTTGTGGTTTTAATTGAATTCGAATTTAAAAAATTATTTATCATTATTATAAAACTTATTTTATCTCTTTTTTAAGTTCTCTTTTTCGATGAAATGATATAATGAGGTTGTCTCAAACCCCTATATTTTCATCCGAAGAGATAAATTTTGTTTCGTTATACTTTGAAGTTCTCAAAATTTCAAAATGTGAGGGCTTCAAAATTCATGGCTTTTAAAAATTTATATTTCAAATTTTGGTGTTTGTTTGGTTAGATTTTTTTATTAAATAAATAAAAGTGGATGTATTTTATAATTTCTTTAAAATTAGGATTTCTTTGTAAATTTATGAGTTTTTAAAGATTTATTTATAATTTAGTAAAAAAATAGATTTTAGAGTTGTGCATCTGAGCCGTATGATGGACTATTAAGTCCAAAATTTTGAAAAATAATTATTTTTTACAAATTTGTAAATTTTAAATTTGCTACAATTTCGAGAAAATGTTGTAATAAATATTGAATTTTAATACAAATATGTTCTAAATGACATAATCAGATCGTACAGGTCTAAAACAGAGTGCCTATAGATTTAGCTGGAGCCTAAAACAAAGGCACAAATCAACAAAGCCAGGTTCACACAGTCACGCGCCGCAGGCGGAAGCCACGTTCCCGCATGCAAGTCGAGCGTCTGGCACGTGTCAAAACCACTCGTCTAGGTAGCCGTTATTTAAGTAGCCTTCCAGCCCCAAGCGATTCCTATCAAACCAACCCTGAACCGAATCGAGCCGAATCGAAAACGAACCGGTGCGACGAGTTCTGCGGCTGCCAGGTGCCCTGCCCCGGCGGGGCCTCCTGCAAGTAAATCTAATTATATTAAGTTCTGCTATATAGCTATGCGGGATGATTATGCGTTGATCCGTGCGTTCAGCGCTCACATGTTGAACATGTTGTGCGCGACGGCGAGTGGGACGCGGCATTCGACGTGCTGGTGCGGGGAGCACTGCAGCTGCAACCCCTGCAAGTGTGGCCGGTCTGCCGGGGTCGGATGCACGTGCCCCACATGTGCGGAGGGATGGATGGGGTATGACGCAGGATGCATGCATGCATGTATGAATTTGTACGTATGGTATGTGAAATAAGGAGTTTAAACTTTAAAGTGGTGGCGTGGGGGTGTTCCAACATGAACTTATGGGTGTACGTCTCATGTATGCATGCACATGTATGATGTGATGATGATAGTAAATGGTAAGTGAATGTTTAAGTATAGTTTGTATCAAAGCATCACAATCTTGCATACAATAAAAAAAATTTGATCTTAATTATCGAACCCAAGTCATAAACAAAAGAATAACAAATATATATTTATCAAGGTTTTCAAATTTGACGTGCACTGTTGTTGTCCAACATTGATGCATCCTATACGCAAGAAATACAATAACAAGATTCCGCCATTAAAATTTAGGTGTATCAAATGTCCAAGAAAAAAAAAAAAAAAAAATAGAAACACGAGCAGTAGTCCTCACATGACATGGTACTAACAAAACATATCACACACAAACTCATCTATCAACTCACCTAGGATCAGCAGCTCCATTTCCCTGCCCATCAAATTAACATCTGCTTGAGCTTTCAAGTCCGAAGTCATCATGCTATCCAGAGAATCTGATTCATCAACGGGAGAATTTATATATGTTTGAATCTGTTGCCACAAGTTATCCAGCAATTTTTTCCCTCTTGGAACCTCTGGAGGGCCTAAAAGCCATTTCTTCAATGAGGAGCGAGGCACTTGGAAAGTCAGTGCCTTTGGCAATGCCTCATTTATTAGATCAAACAGCATTCGGTGGCCTACATCAGTTTCTTCACAGCAACACTTGAGACCTTCTGTGTTGTCTTCTCTTTCATTTCTATTGTAGGTTTCCTCTACTTCCTCAAAGACCCACTTGGGAATGGGCTTTGTCTGTGCATCCAACTGCAGAAAATTGCGGTTGAATTCATTACCTTCAAATAGCCGAGCAGCAAGAAGGATATCACTTACATAACCTTTTGTCTGGTCCTCAATCTCAGTTGCTTCTTCACTTTTTTCATCCTCATACGGTTTCTCTTCAATTGCAACTTCATTTGACACACAGTTATCCACGTGCTCTGATAGATTCACCAGCTCTGGCAGCGATGAAAGGCAATGGTTAGACGGAGTTATAGCTGCTGTAGTAGTACACCGAGATGCAATATTAACAGGAATCTTGGAATATAGTATCAATTACAAGTGGTTATTGAGAAGTCTTAAGAGGGGAAACAATTCTAACATCTTTAGATTTTTACCAGTTGTTGGTTTTAGTTTCAACAGAAACAACATTTGACATGGCTTTGAACTTCATAGTTTGTCATGATTCCTGCAAGGTGATGGGGACGCTGAAGCTAAAGGCAACACTGCAATCATTCTTATGATTTCATGTTCAGATGTATTTAACTGCAGAGTTCTTTCCGTTTCATGCACTGTATAATCATGAATGTTGTGGTTGATCGCAACATATGAGTTTTTTGACAAACGGGAGGAAAAAGTTGCTGCTTATTCCAATTGAAAATGTTCAACAAGTAGAAGTTTTTTATTGGTCTGGTTCTGGATTTTGAAGTTGTAAAATCCTTTTGAAGAGCTGGCAGAAATCCGACTAAAACCATATGTATTTTATTCATTTTTGTCTATTATGATTAAACAGAACATTTATACAGCTCTGAAAACACAGATGAGATGAACAATATAGTAAAGAAATATAATTGCAACCGTAGCAAGAAGAAGGAAAAGAATGATAAAGGCTAGGTTCAACTGCCTTACCAGGAAAGTCTGAGCTGAATTCTGCAGAGACTTGTGATGAATGTGGGTCTTCAATGAAAGGTGCTTCCAATGGTGAGACAGGACTTGGGTGACCTGGTTTAGAGAAGTCCTCCACGGAGCTGCTGCAAACTGATGCAGGGCTAGGCGGCACCTCGGTGTAGTTGTCCTGAGGCAAAATACAACAAAATGTCAAAAACAAAACTGGAAAACAAAAATGGTTTGCTACTCAAGAAAAATGATGTGAACCTCTTCTTGATGCTTGCCTGAACAATGCCAAGATTCAATATAACTGATGGGACAGTGTCCATATGTTTCAGAGGTTCGAGTTCGCTTGCATCTGATTTGTCAACTGACTTGATTTTTTTCCTGAAAAGCTTTCCTTTAAGACTGATGTTCTGCTTCAAATTTGATACTTTGCCTTTCAGATTGAAGCCATCTTTCTTCGTTTTCCTCACTTCCAGTGAGCTCTGCTCAGATGCTTCGTGTTTCCTCCGAATGTGAGCACCAGCGAGTAAATGCTGATCCTCTAAAAGAAGTTTACCAAATGCTGTTCCAATCACTGGAGCAGAGAATGATCTGATGAGGTTCCCAGGTGACAATTCCTCATTCTCAAATGCCACACTGATTTCGTGTTCATGTCTAAGAGACCGTGTTTTTGATTCAGTGGCAGATCTTTTTTCTTCCCAATGGCTAACCCTTTTTCCCATCTTTGGGAGCTCAGTTTGCTTTCCTCTCCATCCTTCCTTTACCATGACAGCAGCCCCGGACCATCCTTTGCGACCCTGTGGTTTCTGAACATCTACTTCATTTTTCAGGACATTTTTTAGCCTCTCTGACAATACCTTTCTTGTATCTCTCCTCATGAATTCTGAAGATTCCATTTCATTAAACTGAATCTCACTTCTGCATGACTTTGTAGATTCTGACCGCATCAGTGTTGTCCCCACGTCCCTACTTACAGTTTCTCTTATTTGTTTTGCCATCTGATATGCAATATGTTTTGGATCGGTTGATCTTTCACTGAAAGAAATCTCAGTAACAGTTCCTCTCTCGGTAGTAATGCCCTTGGCCTTCCCTTGAATTTCAAGCCTGATTCTTTCCTTAACCTCTTGAAGAAACTCCTCCATGCTACTATCCTTTTCTGTTGTTGCATATGCGCCAAACCAAGAATCTTGAGTGTAGTCACTCTCAGGTGTGGGTTTAAGAACAACAATCCTTGTAGGCGAAGAAGCTGTACCCTGTTTCTCATCAAAGTTACTAATGGAGAGGTGCTTGGTGCTGCTGGGTTTTCCTCTGCCCCTAAACCTCATGTCATCTTTCAAGCTAGATGGACACCGTTTATTGGTAGGTAGTTCATGTTGAAATCCGGCACCTTGTTGTAGTGATGGAATTTTTTGTTCATTCAATGAAAGATGGTCTCTAGATTCTACGGCCTTCTCATGGACAGAAATTCTCTTAGCGTCCACGTATATTGCCATTTTCTCCTTGTTGAGATTTTTTTGTGCAATAATTTGGTTATCATTAACTTGTTGAATATTAGCATCCAATTTAAGGGACCTTGAGAGCTCTTGTAACTTGGATGCTTGCCTAGCTTCAAATTCCCTCTTAAACTTCTGAAGTAATTCTTCTTGGGGATGTTTCCGTGGCTGTGGTCTTCTCGTCCTTGGACTGTTACTGGGTTGGCAGGAGTCCAGATTGACATCATAATCAAATAATGCCTCCTTCATTTGGTCGAAGGATGTTGAGCTCTGTGATTTACGGTGAGTTGAGGAAACCAGAGTTGAAACATTTGCTGGCATAATATTTTTTAATTTCTCATCAACTGATTCTGCTGATGAGACACTTGCCTTTCTCTCTGATGGTAGTGTGTCCATGCCCATCATTTTTAATTTCTCATCGATTGATTCTGCTGACGAGACACTTGCCTTTTTCTCTGATGGTAGTGTGTCCATCCCCATCAAACGGGCAACAACACCAGGGGCACTATGTGTGGTGTATGCTTTGTTTGAGATATCCTCATCAATTAGCTTCCTCATGGGAGCTTCAGTTGGAAAAGGGTTCATCTTGGATGATTGAGGTTTCACCTGAAGAGAGTACTGTATTGCATGAAAACCAATAATCAGTAGTTCATAACAGTAAACGGTAAAGTGTTTACATTACATTCATGAAATCTTGCGATATTTTGAGGCTGTTTGCTATAGATGTACTCTCTTTTGGTAGAATTTATTGAGTGGTGGACATAATATCAATGAAAGACATCGTCAAAAATAATTCGAACATAGTAGTGTGACTCGTGAAGACAAACTGACGTGCAATGCGATGTTGAGCAACAACTACAATGAAATGACCTGAAGATGGCTGAAAACCAAATTCTAAGTACAACTTCTAAAGAACCAAGGATTCATCCAGTTGTAGGCATGGCTGCTTCAATTCATACACATGAAACCTCATTCCCTACCGTACAAGCCTTGGGAAAAAGGAAAAAATTGTTGGTTTGAAAAGAAGGGACACAACAAAATTCACAAATAAAGTGCTTTTTGGTATAGATTTTAGTATATGAAAAGTTAATGGGGCCTTGTGTGATCTGTGAAGCTTTTTCAGCAAAACAGTAGAGTAAGATTCCACCCAAAGAAGGAAAATCAGATTTTACTTGGTTCAGAAACGAAAAAAGAGAAGAGTTTAATTGCTTACTGGAATATCTTCATAGGTCATAATATGATAACTCTCAGATCCTTCTATTGGAAACTCCAAGCTATTCCTGGGAGCTTCAATGCCTACAAAAGACCCAAAACACAATTACAACACATTAAGAACCACCAGTAACAGAAATTGTTAGAAGCCAAAAAAGTCAGCCCTTACCGTCATTGTGTTTCTTATGAGGAAAAAACTTTCTTGAAATGCTAGGTTGATTAAAATCAAAAAGCTGCAGCATCTCTCCCGCGGATTCCAGGTCTTCTTCTTCTCCAGTTCCAAACTGTTCAAACAATCTAATAATCCCTTATCCTGCAAAAAACCACTCAGATAAGAAACTCAAACCGAAAATGAACCCATAGAAAAGCAAACTTTCTTCACAAACAGGACTACCATGCAATCAAATAATCAACCTTTATCCCCGAAAATCCACTCAAAAACAAATTCTCCAAATTCTAGCTAAACACAAGCAATTTCCACATCAATATGAGACCTTCCTCATTCTAGTAACCTTTCAGACAATTCCACAAACATCAAACCGTCCACATCTCAAAACAAAATCCTGATCAACTAGAAAAGAAAACTTCCTCCAATTTCTAGTTAAAAGCAAGCTCCAAACATTGAACCTCTAACACAATGAAATCAAATAAAAGGAAGAAAAATTCGTCCGAATCCTCGCTAACAGCAAGCGATTTCTTCATCAAGTTGAGACCTTTCTCCTCCCAAGAAACTCTTTCAGACAAGTATCCCCCACACCCCCCAATCTCAGAACGCGAAGATCAAATGCAAATCATGGGAAAAAAGAACTCCCACGACCCAAAAATCCCACAGAAAACACCAACTCCGACGGCTCACCTCCGGTCTGCTCTGATTGTGGAGGTCCGCAATGGCAAGGGGAGAATGCCAGCGAGGTATTTAGCGATTGGACCAGGGGAAAGGAGGCATTTTTATTGCTTGTTTTCCTACTACGCGGTGAATTGCTGCTGTTGGGGGGGACTTCGATTTGGAATTGATGGGTTTCGATTGGCGAGATGGAATTAAAGCCGGGGACGAAGCGGGTGTTTGATTTGTTGGTTGGAATTTTGGCTCTCAGCGCCGCATTTGGCGCGCTTTTGGGATACCGTTACAGCTCGGTTTGGCCGCTGGCTGCCTGCGCCGTACTCCGGCGGAGAATGAGTGGAAAACCGCTAGGTCGACCAACCAATTGACCTCGAGGGTAAGAGTGCGTGGCAGACGTGGTCATCGCGATTTATGAAGACTTACGTTAATAACAAAATCTTATTAAGCGCGTTCACGTGTCCCAAATAAACTAATCCGGTTGTGCTGCACCCGGGTCCCGGACACACTTCTCCTCGTTTTTGAACCGAGTTAGGGCTACAGAAAATCGACAACCCATCGAGAGACGAATTTGCCCTTCTTCTTGGTTTTGGGTTGTCGTTTCTGTGGTCGGATAGAGGAAAATAATGACTAAAAACAACAGTCGTTTTTCGCTTAGAAGGTGCAGAGATGTATGCTTCGCTTCTCTAAATTTTGTTTGATTTGAAATTAAAAAATAGATGATCATATTTTAAAATAATAATTTTTTTTTTAATTTAATTTCAATTCAAATCAGAATTAACTAATTTAAATAAGACTATTTTAAATCAAATGCTCCCATAATTAAATAAAATACCACTGATCTTGTTATCTATCCGCGAAAATTGGTCTTAAACATGAACTCGAACCTGTTTTGGGGAGTATGGGTCATGTTAAGGAGGCATTAATGGAACAAGTATATATGCTTAAGAATGAAAAGGGCAAATTTGTCTTCTTGAAATACTTGCTATATGGAGTCCTTAATTTAATGTCATTTTATAATTTAGGCTTGAGCTTCGCTCCTCCTTTGAGAAAGAAGGAATTTTGTAATATTTACCCATGAAGAATCACAAAACTGCATATATAACCCTGCAAAAACATATATTTGCAGAAAACTAATGTTTTGAGGAGGTAACATAAGCAAATGTCGATTTTTTTTTTTTTTTGGGGGTTGTGTGAATTACAATATTTTCGTGATTTTATAGGGGTATGTACGCAAAAATTTCAAAAGAAAATATATATTCGCAATATTTACCCATGCAGAATCACAAAACTACATATAATATAGCCCTACAAAAACATATATTTGCAGAAAAGTAATGTTTTGAAGAGGTAATATAAGTAAATATTGAATTTTTTTTTTTTTTTTGTTGTGTGAATATACAATATTTTCATGATTTTATAGGGGTATATATGCAAAAATTTCAAAAGAAAACCCCCAAACACCAACCCTACGATCTAATATGTGAGAATTGTTCCTTGGTTGGTGAAATATCTGAGCAAAACGTTGTCTGGGATATCAGAAAAAAAGAAGAAAACTAATCATATATATATCCAAAGACTATATCAATGAGAAATGCCAACTCATTCTAGTTGTGCTTGCTCTGCTTGAACAAGACTATATCAATGAGAAATGCCAACTCATTCTAGTTGTGCTTGCTCTGCTTGAACAAGACTATATCAATAAGAAATGCCAACTCATTCTAGTTGTGCTTGCTCTGCTTGAACAAGACTATATCAATGAGAAATGCCAACTCATTCTAGTTGTGCTTGCTCTGCTTGAACACCTTCACCCTAATTCTCAACTCTATGACCTCATCTTGCTTCATTGTGTAGCCCCAATATTGAAATTTACAAATTTTAAAATTGAAGGAAAAGTTTATGAATATTTCTTTCGTAGAAGTTTTTAAGACAAATGCCTTTCCATATTAATTACTCAGCTAAATTATTTAACTTGTCGGAGGCGATCGGACTTTTTTTTTTTTTTTTTGTCTAATACCATTTTGAGTTCCTGATATTTTACTTATACATCCCTGACGTCTTCACAATTATTATACATAAATTTAGATCCATGGAGCTCAAAAATGCTAGATGGTATATTTTGTTTTCGAAGATCCATTTTGTTATATTCCTAAAGCATTTCTCAACTTCTTGCAACCATCTGAAAACATGGAGGCATATGCACATACAAAAATTGCAAGGGGTTATATGTAAAAAAAAAACTATTTATTTAATGAGGATAATATAAACTGTTTGGTAAAAATAAGTGTGCACACTTCTATAGATCATACACAAGATTATCAAATAATTGTCAAATTTTTCCCCTAAAATCAACTTGTCTTCCAAAGAAGACAATCACATGGTTGGGTCTGTTCACATCCAATCCATAAGACAAGGGCTGCCCTATGAAAAGAAAATTGTGCACGAGCGAGACTTCACTTTGGCACTAATTGATGACCAAAAGCAAGCAACCTTAGACGACTCTTAGGCGAAGCTATTGCGTTAGGCTACACTATTCGCTGTCTTTGGTTGTAAAGAGTGATCAAGGAAGAGAAACACCATGCTTAACATGAACTACTTTGGACCTTTGCAAGTAACCCCAAACATTTCGTAGAATTGAAAGATGATCCTCCACTTTGCTTTCTCACTTCGTAAGATCCCTCCATTCATATATCACTAACTAGAACTAATAAAAATAGTTAAGTTGTCTAATCTCATGATGGAATTAGTAGTTGTTTACGACTTTTTGTTAAGTCATAGAAAAATCAAACAGAGAACAAAAGACAGGGAACATTCACATCAAATTAATAAGAACTCGACGGAAGCCAATAAAGAGGGGGTTTGCACAAATATCAAAGAAATATAGGGGGATATATGCACAATTCCCTGGATCTTAATGAGGATTTCGCCTTCTAATAATAATATCTAAGGAGGAAAGTGTCTCCCAAAATGGTCCCCAAAATTGAAGAGCTTTCTCGCTTTATTTATTTGTGGTCCAAAAAAGCATTTGGGACCCGTACAAACAAGATTAAGTCAAGACCAGAATGTGATCTTTGTTGCGAAAAGATCATCATCAGATCATGTGTGTTAGGGTTTATTCAGACTAATCCAAGAAATTAAGGAAATAATTATCACAGCCATGTGGGGGTGTCATTAGCTGGTGGCTGCGCCTGGACTCAACCTTCAAGGTGAGATGGAAGATTCCAGTCCGAAAAAGTCTTTTTAAAAAGAGAAAAAAAATTGTGAAAATTGCTTTTTCAATAAATATTTAGTCATGGCAAGAGTTTCTTAACCAAGGTACTTATGCAAAAATCTTGGTCTTCTTAATTTTCTCGATAATAAAAGGTATTTACGTAAAAGTCTTAATCGAAAAATAGAAATTTCCCTATACTAATCATATTTATTGTATTTATTAGTTCTAATCCAAACAATCTTTTTTATAGAACTTCAAAATTCTAAAAAATGTTAATATTCTAAAATTTCAAAATTTTGATATTATGTTTGTTTCGTAAAATATGAAAATTCAGAATTTTAGAATTTTATATTTCTTATGTTAGATTTGTAAATTCTAAAGTTATAAATTTGTATTTTATTTGATTATAAAGCTTAGCATGTAAACTCACACGTTGAATTCTAAAATCCAGAATTTTAAAATTTAACTAATTTTGAAGAATCATTAAATTCTTCTGTTGTCAAAGTTTGAAATTTTCAAAAGTTTAAAATATTATAATAAACACCGAATTTTATAGTTATTGAAATTTAAAAATTTAAAAATTTTGAAATCCCATAAAACGACCACAACCTTAATCAACTATTATCCATCCTTGGAACTATGTAGAAATATTGTTGGACTGGTCAACTAGGCCCGTTCGTTATTTGGGCCCCCGCTAGAATTCTAATGTGGGATTGGGCTTCGTCAAGTAAATTTGTAGAAAAATTAAGAGATATTTACCTACAACTCCCAAGTTTTATCTTATTTATTAAAAATCCCTCGTGATTTTAGTATTCACCTACACTCTTCTCCTTTTCAAATTTATTATTTATAACCTCTGAATGTTATTTAATCAAAATTTTTTCTAAAAATTTCACTTTTACCCTCCATAATTTTACAATTAACCCTTTAAAATTTTTACTTTTTTACACTCTATTCTTTCTCTCAAATATTTATAAATAAACCCTCAATTAAATTTTAAATTATAATTTACATATGTATATATTTATAAATAGACCCCTCAAATATTTTTACTTATAGATAATTCCAAATTTTAATATATTTTAAACAAAAATTAACAAAAAAGAACATTAAATATTTAAAATTTTATACAAATTAATCTTTCATAAAATTGTAAATTAGAAGTTTATATTTGTATATTTACAAATAGACCCTCAAATATTTTTATTACAAATAAATCCAAATTTTATCTTTTTCTAATAAAAATTTTACAATATTGAAGGTTTTAAAACTTAACATTTTAAATTATAAGTTTAATATTTGTATATTTACAAATAGACCCTCAAATATCTTTATTTATCAATAAATTCAAAATTTATAATTTTTAAAATAAAATTTCACAATATTGAAGGCTTTAAAAAGCAAAACTTTAAATTATAAGTTTAATATTTGTACATTATCATTTTTAAAATAACCTTTTACAAAAAAAATTGAAGGTTTCTAAAATTACAAGTTTAATATTCATACATTTACAAATACACCACTTAAATATTTTTATTTATAAAAAAGTCTAAATTTTATTATTTTTTAAATAAAGTTTTATAAAAAAGATATTGAAGGTTTTAAAATGTAAAATTTTAAATTACAAGTTTAATATTTATACATTTATAAATAGACTTCTTGAATATTTTATTCATAAATATGTCCAAACCTTATCATTTTTAAAATAAAATTTTACAAAAAAATTATTGAGGTTTTAAAACTTAGAATTTCAAATTACAAGTTTAATATTTGTACATTTACAAATAGATTCCTTGAATATTTTTATTCATAAATAAGTCCAAAATGAGTTATTTTTTAAATAAATTTTACAAAAAAGACATTAAAGGTTTTAAAACTCAAAATTTTAAATCACAAGTTTAATATTTGCACATTTCCAAATAGAATTTTATCAATTTTCAAA
This sequence comes from Trichopus zeylanicus subsp. travancoricus, assembly GCA_005019695.1. NCBI lineage: Eukaryota > Viridiplantae > Streptophyta > Magnoliopsida > Dioscoreales > Dioscoreaceae > Trichopus > Trichopus zeylanicus. Next base: position 55,368 of record RXID01021770.1, on the reverse strand, counting down.
TAAAATTTTATGAGAAAGATATTGAATGTCTTAAAATTTAAAATTTTATATTACAAGTTTAATATTTGTATATTTACAAATAGATCCCTTAAATATTTTTTTATAATTTAAAATTATTTATAAATAAAAAAATATTCAAGGGGTCTATTTGTAAATGTACAAATATTAAACTTGTAATTTGAAATTTAATATCTTTTTTGAAAATTTTATTTTAAAAATGATAAAGTTTGGACTCATTTATAAATAAAAATATTCAATGGATCTATTTATAAATGTACAATTTTAAATTTATAATTTAAAATTCTAAGTTTTAGAATTTTCAATATTTTTTCATAAAATTTAATTTTAAAAATAAAATTTGGACTTATTTATAAATAAAACTATTTCAATGGGTTCTATTCATAATGTATAAATATTAAACTTGTAATTAAAATTTCAAGCTTTTAAAGCCTTCAATATATTTTTTGCAAAATTTTATTCAAAAAATAATGAAATTTGTATCTTATTTAAAATAAAACTATTCACGGGGTATATTTGTTATTCTATAAAATATTAAATTTATAATTTAAATTTTACGTTTCAAAATCCTTCAATGTCTTTTCTCTAAAATTTTATTTCAAAAATGGCCGAAAGTTGAGAACTATTTATAAATAAAAATAGTCAAAGGGTCTATTTAAATGTTCAATTATTTAACTCATTAAATTAAAAATTTTTGAGTTTAAACGCTTAATGATCTTTTTGGGGTAACAATTTATTTAAAGAATGTGAGACGTTGGGGACTCTATGGTAAAGGAAATACTTTCCCATGGATTTGTTGATTAAATGTACAAAATATTAAACCTTGATAATTTGAAATTCTACGTTGTTAAAACGGAAGAGCTTTTTGTAAACTTTTATTTTAAAAATGATAACGTTTGGACTCCATCTAGAAATAACAAATATTCAAGGTTACCTATTTATAAAGTATAAATATTAAATTTCTAATTTAGAATTTTCGGTTTTAAAACTCAATATCTTTTTTGCAAATTATTTATTTTAAAAAAAAAATCAAATTTACGACTTATTTAGAGATAAAAAGATTCAAGGGTCTATTTGTAATTATACAGATATTAAAACTTATAATTTTAAATTTAAGTTTTATTTAAGTTTAAACATCCGTCAATGCTCTTTTCTATAAAATTTTATTTACAAATGATGGAAATTTGGATTTTTTATCACTAAAAATAGTCAAGAGGTCTATGTGTAAAGGTACAACTATTAAACTTGTAATTAAAAATTTTATATTTTACAACCTTCAATTGTCTTTTTTTCAAAATGATGCTAAAAATAATTAAAATTTAAAATGATTTATAAATAAAAATATTCGAGGGGTCTATTTATAATATTATAGTTATAATTTAAATTTTTAAATTTTAAAACCTTCAATATTTTGAAATTTTATTAAAAATATTGATAAAGTTTGGACTTATTTATAAATAAAAATATTTGAAGAGCTTAGTTGTAAATATACAAATATTAAACTTGTAATTTAAAATTTTACGTTTTAAAATCTTCAATATTGTAAAATTTTTATTTAGAAAAGATAAAATTTGAAATTATTTATAAATAAAAATATCTTAGGGGTCTATTTGTAAGCGTATGAATATTGAACTTGTAATTTAAATTTTTATGGCGGATTTATTTACAAAAAAATTTAAACATTTAAGGCCCTCTTTGTAAATTTTTATTTAAAAAATATTAAAATTTAGACTTATCTATAAATAAAAATATTTAAGAAGTCTATTTATAAAAATATAAATATGTAAATTATAATTTAAAATTTAATTGGAGGTTTATTTATAAATATTTCAGAGAAAAAATAGTGCAAAAAATAAAAAATTTTAAAGGATTTAATTATAAAATTATAGAAGGTAAAAGTAAAATTTTTTTTAATAAATTGATTAAATAATAATCAAATGTTATTATAGATAATCAATTTAAAAAGGAAGAAGTTGTAGGTAAATATTAAAATTAGAGAGTGTTTTAACAAATAAAATAAATCTTAAAGCATTATAAATAAAGATTCCAAAATTGTGGAATGGACTGGCCCGTTGACATTCCCAAGGAACGATTAAGTAAACGGGCCAAGCTGAACCGAACGCCCGATGTGCGAATTCAAGTCATCATCAGAATTTACCGAAGGACAAAATTATCGTGGTAAATGAGTCATAAGCTACCTATTTACTAGAATAAATTTCAAATTCATCATGTTTCAGTTGGGATTAAGTTAGTTCTGGGATGAGATACTCATTAGTTGGCTCGGTCTAAGTTGACATGGGATACACACATTCATTTTGGACAAAATTTAGAGACCGAGTCTGACCCAAAATTCGAAATTTCAAAGTTTGAGCTCGAATTTTCGGGGTCAGCTTTCGGGCCACCCGGGCCCGTACACAGCTCTACGGACAAATCCACAGAGATTGCAGCTGAATCCACCGCTGACTGAAATCCTTGTCATGTCTGACAGGGATGGGCATCGCAGGATTCATAATAACTATATTTGCTGAAGCTGCAAAACCCTGAATTGAGCGATCCGAAGCTAAAGCACCATTAACATGCAAAGATCAAGACATATTGCGAAGGTGTTTTCCAAGACGATGATCTTGACTGTGGCGACGCAAGTATTCCGCAGCAATGCGAGCTTTCAGGAGAATTCAAGGTTCAGGCAACATTTGATGGATTCTGACGCTGAAGTATCAAGTATCAACGCTGACAAGCGAAGAGTTGGAAGAGGAAGAGACCAAGGAGAAAACCTAAGGCGCGATGGTGACTGCCAGTGGGCGGCGGTGGCAGGAGAAACCTGCTGTGGAAGATGCGGAAAAGTCGTAACATAGCGGATTGTTTATGCAAGCACTGAAGCGAGATACGAGCACAAAGACAAAAGCTACAGGGTGCTGTTCATTCCTGAAGACAATGACCGGTGAATCAGCTGAAAAAAAGTAGTATTAGTTGAGCTAGATTTTTCTTCTTTTTTTTTGTATAAATTAATGGACTATTTTAGATAGAATTAATGAAGTAATGACATTCTCCGAAGACGTCTTATGCATAACAGTCCGAGAAAATCAAAATCAATGTTCTAAACTTCTAGTAAGTTATTCACACAAAGAACATTTTTCCGACATTACTTGAGCTATATCAGCTGCATCATCCAAGCTCATCCAAAACTCATGCAACATCAACAACAGCAAAGAAGAAGAGTCTCCTCCTCTATAAAACTAGAAAGCTCTTTCTTCTATCATCCAAGTTCCAATGGACAAGAAGCAGAGCCGGCTGATTCCGTCAGAGCTTTCGGACATCGTCTACTCGTTTTTCCGATGGTTCCTCTTCCAGGTTCTCTCGGTCGGGCCGATGCCACGGCACATGGCCTTCATACTAGATGGGAACCGGCGGTACGGAAAGAAGAAAGGGCTGAAGGAAGGGGAAGCCCACCATCGCGGCTTCTACCGACTCATGACTGTGCTGCAGTATTGCTATGAGATGGGCGTCCAATTCGTCACCATCTACGCCTTCAGTATCGACAACTTCAACCGGAGCCCAGCTGAGGTCCGCCTTCTGATGGGCCTCCTCAAGGAGAAGATGCAACTTATGATCGAGGACTCCAGCGTCGTCAACAAGTTCGGCATTCGGGTAATCTTCCTCGGGCGGCTCGAGCTCCTCGACGAGCCTATCAGGTCAGATATATCGTAGATACACGGTCTCAGCTCTCCTGGATAGAGACTAATTTCATATAGATGCAACATTTGAGAAGGGAGGCGGCAGCGGAGGTGATGACGGCGACAGAGAAGAACAGCCGGCTGGTGCTGCTGGTATCGATAGCGTACGCGTCCACTGACGAGATTGTGCACGGGGTGCAGGAGGCCTGCAGGGAGGAGTGGAGCAGGGAGAGAAGCGGCGGCCGTAGCAGCGGACAGGTGACAGTGAAGAGTTTGGAGAAAAAGATGTACTTTACGGGGCAGCCGGATCCGGACATACTGATACGGACGTCCGGGGAGTCGCGGCTGAGCAACTTCCTGCTGTGGCAGACGGCGGGCTGCCTGCTCTACGCTCCCCGGTGCCTTTGGCCGGAAATTTCGCTGTGGCATTTGGTTTGGGCTGTGCTGCAGTTTCAGAGGAGCTACTCTTACTTGCAGAGGATCAAGAGAAAGGCTTCAAAAAGTGAAGCAGCAGCTGCAGGCTGCAGCAGCACAGCCTAACTATATGTAGTATAAGATATATAGATGGTGGTCTGATTAAGAAATGAATTGCAAACTATTTTTTGATGTGATCAATCCCAAATCAAGAAGCTTCATTCGAGGCTATGTATATTGTGCTCAGTAACGTACCATCATTGCTCAAGCAACCGCGATGGATTCTGAGGATGAAATTGAAGAGAAATCCAAGGAGAAAGAAGACGATTATGATAAAGACTTGGAAAGGGAAGAGGGCGAAACTGAAGAACAAAAACAAGGAGACAGACGATGTACGAAGAAGTTCCAGCTGATGATGAACTTACATCAGCATTGGCAGCTAAGGGAAACCCGAAAAGGAAAACATCCCCCAAAGACTAAGAAGGTTGGAAATTGAGTGAAGCCAGTGAAAGCTGTGGAATTAATTGAGCTAGAGGCAACTTTGTTCAAGAGTTTTCTCAGAAAAAGGCTTTTTTTTTGTTTAAATAATGGCAATTTTTAAAAGTTGATGAATTAGGAAGAGAATTTATTACTGCTTATCTTTCTAGTTTTCTATTCAATATTTCAGATCTTACTATGGTTTTTCCATTATTTTTGTGTTTCCTTTGTTGCATATGCCCCCAGGTAAAACACACATTTTCGTATGTGCCTGTGACATGATAAATTGACATTTGCATGTACACTCCTGTATTGTTTGTATTTGCACATATTCACCAAAAACCATTTCCGAACACACCCTTGCAAAATGCACACCCATAACATACAGTTTTTTTTATAGTGGAATATGTGAAAGGGCATATCAATCCTCTTCAATGATTCCATCAACACGCAGAGGTACATTAGCAAAATCTAGGAGCACCCATGCACAATTTCATGCTTATGCATGGGTATGTATGCAAAAAATAAAAATACAAAAAAAAACCCTTTAAGTTTATATCTATGATGACTCCAGACTCCCACACAATACACATCCTCTCTTAATGCAAGCATACAATGAAAGATCAAGTTGAACAATTAAAAGAAAGTGAAAGAACTACTTCAGAAGACAGATCAACTTGTTCTAATAAGGCTTGAGCTTACACCACTGTAACCACTAACATATTTGACATTCTCAATCACATTCAACCAAGATATACCCCAAATTTAAAAATGTATCGCTCATTTTATTCTCTTCTTTGGTCAGTGTAACCCATCTATAATTAGTTCTAACCTGGTGTAGGAAGAACACAACTATAGTTCTAACATTTTTTAATAAATTAAGATCTCCCGAGGTTATATGTAATAATTCAAATGTATGGGTTATATGCAATTACAACAATCTATTATAAATAAACCTACAGAAATATCAAAAAAAAAAAAAGGAGAATGCATGCTTCTCAATACATGAAAATTTTCACTTCTGCCAATGATGTTAGAAAATCTAAGATTGAAGCTACCTGAATAATTTGTACGAGAGTGTTGAGAGACTTTATTTTTTGATGTGGCCAACAAGGTATACCGTACTCCCTGCACTTCCTCTTCAGTACAGTAACTCCAACCTTCAAGATTCTACAAGCTTCTATTATCAGAGGGTTAAAGTACTTTGCCAGGTCATCCAGAGAAATGCTTGCTACATGCTTCGTTGCAGCACTTTTCTTCTTCCCAAAAACCATGATTTCTCCAATTATGTGTTCATATAATAGGAAAATGGCATAGGCCTTAGTGCAGTTAACAAATCTATCTTTCCAAGTTTATATACAGGAATATTACTGAAAAATTTATATACAAGAAGATATATCAACAAAGCAATAGGAGTTGTAGGTGTTGTAGGTAGCTTTCAGGAATAAGATGACTCAAAGCAGAACAAGTGCCATACTCTAGAATTCACACCCTTGATTAATTAAACAAGGAAAATGCATTCTTGTATCAAAGGCATACTCATGCATGAGTTGCATTTATCTGATTTTTTCGCTTTGCACATAGATGGATCACGAATATCTGGAAACCATCATAATATATTACACACGACCAAGTTTTATTAGTCCCTGCTCCTTTTTGTTTGTAAAAAGTTCCTACTCCTTTTGAGAAATTGGGAAAAAATTTATCATTTTCTTTATGAAAAAAAAGAAGAAAGAAGAATTGCTGATAGTTAAAAATTTAGTGACAGATGCACCAAAATATTTGTCAAACAACCAACCTAGTGAACTTCCATTGTTCTGTTGAACCTCTGAGACCGTTGGCAAGGGACGAGAACAACAAGAACTATGTTCAAACAAAAACCATGATGAACAAGCACAGGCTACATTTTCGTTCTGTGCAAATTCCTTCCGATGCAAAATGTTCAGACACTTCGTCTTGCATTCCACATAACTGGTAAACCTTCTGAAGGTCAGTTGCAAGACTTCAAGCACTTGGTCCATCAATATTTATACATTACAAGAATAATCCTAGTAGACAGGTCACAAAGGAAGTGTGGACTAAATAGTTTTGTTGGTTGGATGCAACTAAATACTCTAAACTTCATGACAAAAAAATAATCCAACACCAACATTATTAGCAATCAAGCAAAGACTGTTGACTTATATAACATGCAATAGCTCCAACACCAATAAAAAGTAAAGAGACAATTAAAAAAATCAATAGTCAGATTGGACTAGATCGAGCCTCTGATTCAGGAGCCAAGTTGGGTAGGCAAACTCACCAAAAGAAATTTTGGCAAGGCTCCCCACCAAGTGCTGCGTGGCACACCAAGGCCGCCAGGTGTGCCCCAGTGGTGCCACACAGCATGTAATGGTGAGCGTTGCCAAAAACTTTTATGGCAAGGTTCACCACCCAAGCCAGCCTCTTAGTTCAGGATTGCATCAATTCATTTAATACATGTAATAAGAATATAATGCATGTTGCACACCATTCTTAAGAAATTAACACAAAAAAGAATCTCATGGAGCAATAAATGGAATAATTACAATGTCAGAAAAAAAACTACCAATTTAATTATAATAAAGAACTCTCACTTGAACAACAAGCACCACTAAATCTCATTTTAAACTCATCTACATTGACATAAATCCAAATTGTTCAAAATAACCAAAACAAATCCACATCCTTAATTGAACAAGTCACAAACACCCTAAAGCTTAGAATTCAATTCTGAAAACATTCAGAAATAAATCAAACAAACCAAAACAACCCAAAGTTCAGCAGTTGCAATTCCTGATATACAACATACCAAACCAATTGACAACAAATCAAATTAAAGGTTTTTTTCCATACTCCCTGAAATCTTAATCCCTAACTCCTTTTGTAATTGCAAAACCCCGTACATCTGCTTCATCTACTGCATAAAACGTACCCCAAGTTACCATCTCCTGAATTAGACACTACATTTAGAACCACACCCCAACCCCTATTTTACCTTCATTTTCTTCAAAATCCTTGTTTTTTTCAATAAGATAGATTAAACAGAAATGTTCTTTGAGTAAAAAAAAAAACACTGCAATAACCTTTCCTCTCAAAAATTAATTTTTCACAGCAGTTCTTCGAGCATTCCCAAATAGATCAAACCGAAGAAGAAAAAGAAGATTTTTTCCCCACGAAAGGAAAATTTTGCCATACTTGGAGAAAAAAAGAATTCGAGGAACAGGAAAAGGATCGGGGCGAGCAAAGTCGAATGCACGAACTCAAACCCAGAGCCCGACGAGCTGCCCCTCTCCGAACCCCGGCCCCTGCGAGAAGAGGAACTTCCTCTCCACCCACCCATCCCCGTACACATGTACGCTCCTCACGAGTTCTGGTTCAGAAAAAAAAGGGAAAAAAGTTGAGAATTCGGTGGGAAAAAGGCTCTGAATGAAAAAAAGAAGGCGCATTGGAGGAAAGAGACCGTGGTTGAGATTGTTGGTGAAGACGGAAAGGGTGCTGGTGAAGGCGGAGGCCGTAGTCTGGTGGCAGTTGATGGTGGCTTCGGAGTGGGTTGCTGTGAGGCTTATAAATGTCACGAGGGCTGCCGCATTGATGAAATGTGCGAGCTGGAACGGGAAACGACAAAGTGCGCGAGCGTTGTGTGTCAGTTTCGTTTTGGATTTTTTTTATTTTAGGAAATTCTTAGGGCCTGTTAATTTTGGAATCGAGCTTGGTTCAAAAATTTTTTTTTAATAAAATTAATATTTATTATTTTATATTATTATTAAATTAAATTATTATAAAGAATTAAATATTTTTTTTAACTTTAAATTATTGAAGCCTTAATTTTAATAAAAAAATATTAGTTTACAAAAATAGTTATCTTGACTTTGACTCCTAACCAAACCGCCACGCCCCTAGTCTATTATGATCATTTTTGACACACTATCTTATTTTACTAGGGGTTTTTGTGTAAAAATGACATATATTAGGAGTTTATATGTAAAAAGTAAAAAATAGTTTTTTTATGTATAACCCTTGGAAATAGCTAAACTATGTAACTCTATATTTTTTTTTATAATTACACACAAACCCTCTTTAGCTTTCAATAAGATTTCAAGTGTTTTTGGTACAATTAATCCTAAAAGAGTCAATTATGATTGAGCTGAGATGTAAAATACCTATTTTACCTATTAACTTAATATACTTCTTTTGAGAAATGATATTTCATGGCGCAAAAAAATGAAATTTTTTATTTGAAATTTTTAATTTAAAGCTTCTATTTTATATATACCTACTGTTTAAATTTTTTTTCTCCAATTTTGTCATATCATTCTCTAATTTTATCATATTTATTGATAGTTCTCCAATGTTGTAGTAAAGATATTTTAATTATTTAATTATAATTGTTGAAAAATATACTCAAGATACTTTTTATAAAAGTAAATTTTTTTAATTCAAGGACCTAAAACCTCATTGAAGAAGGAGATTATACATAATTATAAAATAATTAGCAAATTATACATAATTTAACTTAGGTTGCACATAGAAAAAACTCAAAAACAACATATAAATATGACGTATATTAGGATTTTATGTGTAAAATTTCCAAGAAAATAGAGCAATGATATTGGATTTATGTGTAAAAATGCCAAGTCAGCCTCTCTGTTTTGGATTTATGTTTGGTAATTACATCTTAAACTCAAGAGTAATAACTATCCGGTGCATTAGATCCACTAGGGGTGAGCAAATAAATTGAAAATTCGGTATATTAAATTATACTAATTGAGAATTATATCAAAAAATCAGTTCTTAAACTAAACCGATACGATTCCAGTTCTTAATTTTGATAGAATGGAAATTTTGATTCTGATTCCGATTTTATATTTTGTGAAAAATCGATATATTGAAATTATACCATATATATATATATATAATTGTTTATGTTATATGTATATTAATATATTTAGAATTAAATCTTTATAGAATTATAATTAATAGTATAAAATTTTTGGATAAATTGTGTGTAAGTGTATTTAAAATTAAATTTTTATATAATTTTAATGTAAAATAAAAAATTTAAAAATCTGTATATCAGTTTTGGAATTGGTTCAAAATTAGAATCGAAAAATTGATTCTTAACCAAATCGATATAGTTTCGATTCTCAATTCTTTAAAAATAAAAATTTGATTCCGATTCTAAAACGTATAAAATTAGTACAGCTCGTCCCTAAGATCCACTGTCTAATCTTATTGAGTTGGTGCACATTTGGCAATAACAATCACAAAATTATAATGCTTATGGTTATCCTCGTCTTCAATCAATTTTAACAAAATAAGTTTTCCAATTGGTATGATTGTGTTCGGATGAAAAATAAACTTATTGTTAAAAATTCAAAATATATTATATTTTTAGCATTACTTCAATGATTATATTTTTTTTATATATAAAAAATTATGAGTTTAAACCTTATTGATATTTTATTATTCTAAAAATATGAGAAGAATTGAAGGTGATAATATGACTTCCCAGAGTGATCAAAAGTTTACCAAATATTTAACATTTTCTCAACCAACAATATAATAAAATGGGATATTTTTGACACTTTAAATTTGCGGTCGGATCTACGTTGAAAATTTTCAGCATCTAATGAATTAACGCCGATAATTTTTGATGTTTATCGTCTAAACATCCGAATTTTTTGACGATTACTTATAAGCACCGGGACGCGGGGAAGTCAGTAAGCTGCCGGCGTTTTTAATTTTTAAGTTAAAAACGCCGGCCTCTCCTCCTGTTAAAACCCCGATCCCAACCCTCACCCCAACTCTAGCCTCTCTTTCCTCTCGCGAACAACCGCCGCCCGCCTGTTATACTTGTTGCACCAAACTTGGTAATAATTTTCCAGTTGAAGCATAAAAGGCCTGCAACAGCTTGACCACACTAGTTTTTTATGGTCTTTCAGTAATAACATTATCTATTTTTCAGAAATTCAGGCAAGAAATCCAGTATCTACTTGGCTGGAGAAAGAACAATTTTCTTGAACTCCAATTAATGTTGCTGAATACATATATTTTCCAGGGATTTTCAGAATGGTGTGGCTATCAACATTGTGCCTCATTGATATTTGCCAGTTGTTTCTTTCAACACTTCTATCCAAGATCACTTCTCTGTAATTTGCCGCTTGTTCTGTTTTTTCTTTCTCGTTTGGAGATGCTGAAGAGTTGGCCGAAGTAGAAACAAAATTGGTTCTCATTTATCCTCTATTATTCTGAATTTATTCTTCAACTCTGTTATCGTTTTTTTTTTTTTTTGTTTTTGGTAATATGACATATTCATTTGCTGTGTTTACTTCAGGACGCTGATTTAAAAACTCAAGGAAATGAAGCTAAAGGCCGTAAGGTTAGTATCACATGTTAAACAACTCCATACTCTCCATAAAATCATTTGCTTAGAGCATATATCTTATATTCTCATTTATGTAACCTATATCTTATATTCTCATTTATGTAACCTTGCAGGATCAAACCGACAGATGCATTTGTCGATTTATCCATGTTAATTCTTTCAAGGAATCAACTGTAGCACTATGACCAAAGTGGGAAAACTTTTGTCTGATGCATTGAGATATTACCTCTTCTACAGGTGCAATGACCATTGAGAAGAAAGGGGAAGTGGCTTTGGTGAGTGATTCTCTCACAGTGATTTGTCTGATGGTAGTGGTGAGAAAAAAAGAAAGAAATGGGGAAGAAGAAGAAAAGAAAAAGAAGAAAAATCTGACCGTGAAGAAAGGGGGAATGACTTTGGTGGGTGATTCTCTCATGAAGTGTGATATGTTTGATTGCAGTGGTGAAAAAAATATAGTAAGAAAAAAAAAGATGACAGAGGAAAAAAAAAGATGACAACAAGAAGAAAAGAAGATAAAGAAAAAAGAGAATAACATGAGGAAAAAGAAAATGAAGGAGAACAAAGAGCACAACAAGAAGAGAAGAAAGAAAACAAGAAAATGTTAAAGGAGAAGAGAAGAATGAGACCAACAAAAAAAAAAAGATAAAGGAGAACTAGAATGAAAATAAGAAGATGATGATTAAGGAGAAGAGAAGAAAGAGACCAATAAGAAAAAAGATAAAGGAAATGAAATAGAACAAAAAGAAGAAAAAAGACGAAGAAAAAAAATAAAGGAGATGAAATAGAACTAAAAGAAGAAAAAAGACTGAAGGAAAAGGAGCAAGAGGGGAAAGCGGAAAATAAAGAACACAAAAACAAAGATAACGTCAGAAAAGAAAAATGAGATCTTCTTCTCTGGATCGGAAAATGCTCTGGCAATCACTTGCATAAAACCCTAACAGTAATGGAAATGAACATTCAGTCCATATTTCATATTGTTGAGGTTAATCTTAACCTAATATTTTGATGCATTACATACAAAAATATAAAAAAATTATATACAAATATGAAAACGACAAGCCGTTACATGCAATTCACTTAATTTTCAAAGAGGCGTTTGCAATTAACCCAATACATAAATGACAGACAAGTTCAGGAGGAAGAATAGAAAAACTGTACAAATTAGAAGCAGAATTTCCCCTATAGGATTCCATCAAAGGATTCAAAACAATGGATTTTAACATTAAAAATGGAACTCACCTTCTTCTTTAGGATCAAATAATTTAGCTGTACAATTGCGCACTTTACAACAAAAAACTAGTATGGCCTGTGCTCAACAATTGCCACAAAAATAAACAAAGAATTATGAAATCATGAGTTCTAGCTTTGTAATTGTAGAATTCCAACACCTAATGACCATCAATATGCCTTGTTATGTTCTCGTTTTTTAACTTGAATGGGGGAAAAAACCAAGAATTTGTATACCTTCAGAGCTGCAATGCAAGATCAGGCTGCTGCAATGGTGATCCTGAAGACTGAAAGCTAACATTTAGATCTGGCGGAACAGAATCCTGTTTCTGGTGTACACGCAAACCTCGCCATGATCCCTGTGAAGAAGAATCATGGCCAGGAGCAGGAAAGGAATTGCTAGGATTTATCACCACGCTCGAGTTCTTCACCACATTTGAGGTACCAATCGCATCAGAAAGGCTGGAAGAAGCTTGAGGTGTGCAGCAATTGTTGCTTCTAGAAACGGCATCAACTGCCTGGGTGTCCATTATTGCATCTGCAGCAAGGGAACCATCTGGCCTCACCATCGTCCAAACTTTGCAAGCCATATCATATGGGAATGTGTGATTAAACCCACTGGGAATGCTTGGCAGTTCCGGATTGAGATGAAGCGGCACGGGAATACTTGGCCTGATAACATCGCCACTTCCACTTGCCGGAGTCAAACCACTTATGTCGTTCAATCCTCTGCCAGACACCCCATATTCCATAGCATCAGAAGGCCCATTTAGAGCTGCCCAAGGAGGGAGAATTCTGCTGAAATGGCCGGATGTATCACTTGGCAGTGTTTCCTGCCTTTGCGGTGGTTGATCTCCAGAGAATGACAAGGTGCAGGCTGTGAGGTATTGGGTTCTGGAGGGGTTTCTGAAGATGTAGCAGTTGATGGAGGTGGCTGAGATTGCAATGGTGCTTCAGCGTCTCCAACCCATCCACAGCCAAACTTGGTCCCAGGAGGCAGAGAGCTTTCGATCTTTCGTGCAGTAATCTCCCAACCAACAGGGCCAAGGTTTGCAGTGAATCGAGCCAAACTTTTTGCATATGCATGCTCTATCTGAAAACCAGCCTGTAACAAAAAATAAACCAATGATAGACATTGAGTTAGATGCAACGGAACCTAATATTTTCTCAGCAAAAAATTCCTATTATGAAAAATATTAAGAGAGACATGACTGATGAGTCAAACAAACAGAAGCAGAAAAAATATTTGAAAACCAATCAGAATCCCCAAAATAACAGATAACATAATGTCATTGAGCAAGAATGTCTAGTAAAAAACATGAATTTCAAATAAATCACCATCAAGTTGTTTGTATTTTTTTCAAAAAAATTAGTTCAAAAGTATTCAGGCAAAAAATAAATAACATGAGATTTCATAGCCTGAAGATATGAAAGAAATAACTGGTCATCAAACTGAGCACATAAAAGAAGGATTCATAAATGAGACTCAATTCACTCCGCACTTACAGTATGCAGCAGCAGCTTCCTCTCCCCATTCAGGGCAGAAAACACTGGAGGTACAGACAATCCCATGGACAGCTCTGGTGGTGTGTTTGTGTTGCGACAATTCTCATCTACAACAACAGCAACTTTTTTACCATATTTAGAATTACCTTTGAGTGTAGAACCTGCAAATAGAGGGGTTCAAGTAAGAATCAGACCTGGGAGTCAACTTTTGAAGTCTTCCAAAATCAGACAACATATAATCCAATGTTCTCAACAGCAGAAAGTTTTGTTATGCATGCAGAAGGATAAGATAATGTACCTAAATATTCTTCATTTTTTTCTGCCTTACGCTCACAACTATTGAATGCTACAGTATTGTAGAGTCCATAGATATCACTCCTCGTGGTCATCCCAGTGGTTAAATTATTTTTTGCCAAGTCATTATTGGAGTTTGTCCAGTGGGTGCTCCCTCCAGCATTAGCAACTGCAGCATTAGACGAGATATCCACAGCAGCACTGTCAGCAGGAGGCCTGCCAACTGGCCGCTTGATGGTATTCTTACTTGGTGGTCTTCCTCTCCTGACAACTTTCTTTGGTTCAGGTTCATTATCATCACTTTCTTGCCTTAAATTGTTAAAATTCTTTTTTGCAAGCTCATGAATTGCTCGTCCCTGCAGTAATCAACCACTTCCTCAAGTAGCCATTCATATTTGTCAAAGGCCTATCGCAAAAGCAAAATAGCTTAATAAGCAAGATACATTTTGCATGATCCAACGTATGAGAAATACCTGTCTATAGTATATTGTGTCAGGTGAATTGTAACACATGGCATTTGCGCTGATTAAGATAACATCCTCCTGCACAGAAAAATGAAGCAATATTAAATCACTGGACATAAGATTGTTTTGCTTTATCCCAAGGGTTTCTCATAAAATTTACTGTATATTTAAATTATGTGGTTGATTTCAAAATTCTAGTGTTGTTATGATTGCTATTAATTGGGGCAAATTGATTATAAGAATTCAGATTTCCAATTGAATTTCGTGCACAGTAGAAAAATCTGCATGCAATTATTGTATGGATGTATGCCCTCATGTTAAAGAAACTCAAGTCAAATGAACTGAAAGCTTTACAATTACTTGTTAAGATATTATACTCTACAAACCTATATGCCTCACTGAAACTATAGCCACTTGTCACAACAACAAAAAGAAATTGTATATTTTTCTCAACGAGGGGCAACATGCATGGCACACCCTTAACTAGTAAATCTTATTGGTCCGGCAGGCAATGGAAGGATGCAAGCAATCATCCATCAAAACAAACAATAATCATGGAAACCCCCAAAATTTCGTGGCCTCTCCAAAAATACTAACATAACAACAAGATAACAAGCACTATAATGTAAACCAGACCATATTATCATCCATCAGGTTGAATGTGCAAAAAGTCCAAACCTGTACAACTCTCCTTCTACAGTACAATTATTTGACATTACAAACCACATCAAATAATTTTTATGAATGAGAAGCATAACTTGACTGAACTGGATAAGGATGGTTGTCTCATTTGTTGTGCAATCAAGAATACTTGTTAGATGACAAGAAGCTTGATGAGACATAACTAACATGGTTCAGGAGGAGATGTCAGCAACACAACTATCTCATGGGCATGCAATGAAGCAATTCAAAATCTGCTACAAGTCTGAGATGCAGGTCATCAATTATAACACATTGTGGAAACTTTCTCAAAGCATGTAATGCTTAGACATAAAAGATAAAAAGTAAAAAAAATAAAAAAAACAGGGTATCATAGCGAATGCTTAATGAATGCATTATCTACTTGAACTTCTAGCATGAAGACCATCTATAACTGGAATTGAGTGATGGGAACAGTTAAATGACAAAGCTAAGCCTGAGTTGCAAAAGAATGGTGTTTGGGATGAAATGAAATAAATGACAAACCTTTCCAACCAACAGACAGCCAACAAACACTCTTCATTAGCTTATTCATTACCAACAACTAACAAGTGGTCCAGAGAGTGCTTGAAACAGATATCACCTACAACTAGTATTTGTCCACAAGTTTAGATCGCAATTTCAAAATAAGTGCCAAAATATGGTTGGAGACATAAATCAAGCCTCTTCAAATAAGAAGGAAAACTGACACAGAAAAGACAAGTCTGGTCTTTTATAATTTTATTTGTTTTGATGCTTCCATATTTTGACCTGAACATAATGAAAAATAACCATGGATCCAGTTCCACCTACCACATTTAGACCCCAAAATATTGGGCCCCTCAATATAGCAGATTAATAGGTTAAGCTTAAGTTCATGAAGAGTCCTATCTCAAATAGGTTTAGACTATAAGCTAAATTTCTAGATTTTTTTAATGTTTTTTTGGTAAAATAAATTTCTAGAGCTGGTTACGTACAATTAGAGTAAAGTGAAGAAAAAAAATGCTACAACATCGATCATATAAATTTGGAGAGACTTTCTGGTATTGATTCCACCACAACTTGCGTTGAGGATTACACAATAGATCTAATCCTAATTTGTGCTAACTCTCCCAATAATTGAAAACTTTTATTTCCATATTCTTAAAGCTGTCAATTGATGGTACGTCATAAGTTTTGCATGCAAACTTTTGACTGCTTTTCAAAAGCCTGAAGTATTTTCAGTGTGAAGAACTTGAATGCTGACCCCAAAGTGCCCAAATATGTAGCCCATATTGCTTTAAACACAATAAAAAGCAACTATGTGGTTGGGAAGACAGAAAATCAGAAAGCAGGGTCAGTGAAATGTAAACTGTCTACCATCCATCCATTGATTCTATCAGCAAGTCACTTGTATTAGAACATGGCACCTGATACCATCAAGTTTAGTCAAACGTAGTGAATTCAAAAGAAAATGCCATAGATAGTGGATTATAAAATGCCATTGAGGGATACAAAAAGTTGCAACATGGAGAACTAACCATGCAAGACTTTGATGTTGTTAAGTTTCCTAAAGGTCAAAAAATAAGGCATCAAGCCAACGGAATTTAGATTTTACATTTATTACAGCATAATACGCCTATTTTCTATCCAATCTTTCCCTAGCTTAGGGACTATCTGTTCTAATGCTGAAAACAAACAAGCAGTCTTACAAACTATCTCCTCCCTGATAGAGTAATCAGGCTAGTGACAATAAGGTTTAAAAAGATGGTAATGAATACTATGCAATGACATCAGACAAGCATATGAAAACTTTTTAAATTAAGCGTCACATCCACCATTTGATGGATCATTTGTTAGAAGTTTGCTCTGATAAAGCAACTTCATGACAGGAACTTGCAGGACATGGTCTCATTATATACTAAGCATATGGTTTAGTCAAAGAACAAACATGATAGCTCGTCAACAATCACATCACAGACATCAGACTAAGCTACAGCTGAACCCAAAATAGCTGGTGACAACAAAAAAATCCAGAGCAGATGGACAAGTAAGGAAAAAAATAAAGAACACAAGCCCTGCCGGGAGAAGTGAATTTGTATGACACTTGATTAATAATGGTGGCACTTCAAAATTCCAGCACATATTGATAATGCAACTAACCTCAAATTGCTCCAAGTTTGCATAATCTCCACTGTCAAGCTTCTTCCTTATAGTTCCAAAGTCCATCGGATGCTCAATTATATCATGGTAATCCGGGAGCTACACAAAAAGATGCATAGCAAAATCATAAAACATAAAAAAGAAAAGACGTTACACTTAATTTCATCCTAAACAAAACCAAAGATACCTCATTTGGATCGACTGGCTCAGAGAAGACACCATAAGTATCCTTCCTACAGTATAATAACGTCTCCCACTTAAAACAAGTAACACAGCAAACAAATAGCAAACTAAAATTTATTTTTAAAAAGCTCATCAAAAAACAGAGAAGACAACAGGAAGACCACGCACTTCTGCAGCCTGTCGAGGATGAACACCAGCAACTTTTTGTCGGGCAAAGGCGTCGTGGGGCCAGACTCCGACGGCTCTCCTGCTCCATTGAAACCCAAAATAAATATATACAATCTTCAAAAAATCTCTTCTTTTTTTTTTTTTTTAAATCAGTACAAAAATCTCTTCTTCCCAGAAGTAATTGCACCATTACCAACCTTGCGTTGAAGGGCCCGTCCCTTTCCCCAAACCATTCCTTTCCTCCTGCTCAAAAAACAAAAAAGAAAAAAACCTCAAAATCAATACCCAAATAGCAAGAAGAGCAAACAAAAAACCAAAAAAGGAACCCGTTTTTCCACAAATAAAAGAGAACTATAAAAAGAGACACATCAACAGACCACAAAAACAAGGGTTTCTTGTGAGCTAGTGCTCGAGCTTTCGGGCAATGATTGGGGCCGTTGACCAGGTCAAATCAAAGAAAATCTCCGGCGCTCTAAATCCGCGACAAAAAAGGGGAATCCGAGGGGCCAAGATCCCCATCGGTCCGTACTCAAAACCACGATCAAGTCCAATTAATTAAACAAGAAACGCAACACCCCGCGATCTCTGATCTCCGCGTCCGTGACAAGGAGATTAATAAATCGGACCTTTTCTGGCGGGTGGGGGAGGCGGAGCTTCTTCTCCCGGCGCTTGCCGGCGGAGCCGTCGCCGTCGTCATCGGAGGAGGAGGGGGAAGCGAAAGGGGAAGGGTCGGCAGGGAAGGGTTTCCGGCTGGTGGAGCGGCCAGGAGGGGTGGAGGCGAGGAAGCGGAGGTAGGGGTTGGGGCTAGGGTTCCGGTGCTGGTGCTGCTGCTCTTGCCGCTGTTGGAGGCGGAGGCTGCGCTTCTGGAGATCGATGAGGGAGGGGCGGCCCTTCTTCTTGCGCTTCTTCTCCGGCGCCGGCTTCGTGCCCATCTCCGCCCGAAGCGAGCTCCTGTGAGTTTTCTCTCTCTTATTTTCTCTCTCTTGCTGATTTTTGTGTTTTCTTTTTGTTTTATTTTTTGTGTTTGATTTTCGGGCTGTTTTTCGGGCTTTTTTGGGTGTGTGGGATGCATCTTTTGGAAGCTCGTTGGCACGTGATGGGCATGCACAGGGGTTCGATTTAGAGTCACGTGAGATGCATCTGATTTGATTTGGCTGGGACCGGTTCGATCGCTCGGTTTAATTTTTTGTTCTTTATTATTTATATATAATATACATATTTAAAATTTTAGTGTTATTATACATATATATCAAGCAGAACCGGACCAGCCTCAGCTTGACTGAGCGAGTTGGAGCCGGCTATTTTGTTTGCTATATGCACCCTTGGGCAGGTCGAGTTGGAGAATCCGGATTGAGTTCCCCCCACTTGTATATAGGTCCCTAAAATTAAAATCAAAATTAGAATAATTTTGTTCTGATTAATTTATTATTTATATATTAAAAAATAATTAGATTATTTTTACGTTATTTTAAAAAATAAATTATCATATTATTTTTACGTTTATTTATTTAAATTTTAATAAATAATATATCCAAGAGCATAAAAATTTAAAAAAATTTTAAATCATTTACTAACCTGATTAGTATTTAAATATTAAAAATTTAATCAGATTATTTTTTTATATTTTAATTTCGAATCAAACGGTATTTAATGGATTAGGGCTTGAGCTGAAATTTTCGGGCCCAATCCGACATTCGTAGACCCAATTCATGGCTGGAATCAAGCATGGGCTACTCAATTTCCTTAGGGCTAGTAGATAGAGCCGTATGAATTGAGAGTAATAATGCTTATCACATTTGCTCTCTCCAGTGCAAGCATTCTTATATATATGTTAGTGTATTTAATCTCTAGATAAATCAAGATAATATGGTTTATTCTATTAGAAAACTAATTTAATCTAAAATGTATCCATAACAGACTGGTTTATCCATCAGGCATAAATCAAAATAAGCCAAAAAACAATGAATTGTCCATTTGTATAAATGAAAGTAAGCCAAGAAAATGAATAAATTAGTTTTAGCATAAATTAACTTATTTTAATTTATTTGCAAATTAAACACATGGAAGGTGCAGTCGTGCAATCTTTACTACAGTGAATGCAAAACCATTTGTAATTCATGCTTGAAACGTGTATTTGCATGACATTTATGTAAGATAGGCGCAAAAACATGCACTAAAATCTAAAACATAAAAGACACCATACTAGAAAAAGAGAACAAAGCAGAATGACAGGAATACTAGCTCTAGTATAAGTTAGGATAATACAAACTCTCGTGATATATGTATTATAGTATTTAAAATATTATCTAATAATAATATTAGTTATTATTATAAAAAATCAAATAATCAATGTATCATAATATTATGAGTTTAATAAAATCAAGACATAATATTATGAGTTTTTAACAAACAACAACTTATGTTATCGCGAATTTACAAAAAATCACTTATTTTATCACTATGAGTAAAAAATCACTTATCATATATTATAAATTTAAAAAAATCACCTCAATTAAAATATAAAAAATATTTTATTTTAATTTAATTTTATCAATTAAATTAATATAAAAGATCAAATTATCATCATTTGCTTTTGTTTAGGATAGTTGGTTCACAATTACTGACAGTCAATTTAACAAAATTAAAATTTTAATTTTCAATTTTATAGTACCAAATAATTGGTCTTTCATAAAAATTATAATAAAATAAGTTTTTTATATCTAATTTAATAATTATCTAAATTTAAATTAAATGAGAATAATTTGATTCTTATATTAATTTTAATTTATAAAATTGAATTAAAATATAATATTTTTTGGATATATTTTGATCAAAATGGTTTTTTATAAATAGTAATAAAAGAGATAGTTTTTCGTAAATTTATAATGAGACATAAAAATTCTAATATTATGATGTAGATATATTGGTAATATATATTTGTATAGAAGAGGAAAGATGATTTACTTAGTTTGAACGATAATGGATCTGGTTTATGTTATTTGGACTAAACCCAATTTGAATTGGACTTTATTTTTATCAAGTTATGGATTATTCAATTAGTTACTATCTTTTTGAGAGAGAAAAAAAAAGTTATTTTAAATCTTTTTTGTTTCTAAACAAACTATTATAAAAAGAGATCCAAAACTTCATATTTATTAATTCTAAGTATTTTCTTCTTTCTTTAAATATTATTGCTCTCAAAGATTAATGTTGAGGGTTTTTTGCTTCAAAATAGATATTGAATTACGACCATTTAATCTTTTCCTATTAGTATTATATCCCGGGTAGCTTCAAGAATTAATTTGCAACATGAAATACTATTCTATAGGAAAATTATTTTCAGATCACCTCACTAGATAAGTTTCTTTGTTCCATTATTTTATCCAATTTTATCTATTTTTTCAAGTATTATTTATAATAGTTGTAGAGTAGTATTATTTTCTATTAATGCTACTATCGTCAAATCTCAAGAAGTGGAGGGGTTGAAGAAATTCAATGCACTCAATTACAAGTAATGGAATCTCAAAACGATATTCAAACTCACTCTTGCCAAATTTGTTTGTATGCTAGATGCTTTTTATCCTAAAAAGAAACTAATGGAGAGGATGTTGCGACTTCTCAAAAAAAAAAAAGGTTTGATGACAGCTATGCTTGTAAATTCATGATCTTAAATTCTACGAGCAATCCATCTTGTAATGTCTTTCACCAACACAAACTACCAATGATCTATAAAGAGTACTCCGAAAAAGGTATACTAATGAGGTTGCAGGTAAAAATCTTTTTTGATTAACAAATATATTGAATACAAATTTGATGATTTCAAATTTATTATTGATCAAATAAATAAACTCAATGATCTTTCTATCTAATATACTAATATTAGTGAATCAATCTCAGAGATCTTCCAAGTTTTAACCGTTATTGAAAAAATTTCTCATTTATGAAGCGATTACCAAAAGGTGCTGAAATATAAGAAAAAATATATGAGTTTGGATGAACTTTTTTGACACATGCAAATTAATTTTGAGCTAAGGAATTGTAATATACTCAATAATTTAAAAGAGAATTTGCTTCATGTTGAAGTTAATGCATCCACGCCTTGCAAGTTTGAGGAAAATTTCCTAAAGAAGACTAGCTCCATCAAGAAAAAAAGGGAAGTTTTTAAAGAGAAGATGAACAAAAAAATATATTAGATCCTTACTATGGATGTGGCAAACAAGGAAATTTTTCGTAAAGAAAAAAAGATGGAGGCCAACTTGGTACAAGAAAACGACATGGTACCTATGATCACAAAAGTTTTTATTTCTAAAAATAACAAATGGTGGATGATTCAGGTGTTACATGTCGTGTGATATCATATAAGGAGATCTTCAAAAATTATGAAAAGGTTAATAGGAAAAATGTCTTCATGGATAATAATTCTTGGTGTATTATATTGAAAGTTGGTACTTCTTTAAGAAAAAAATTCTAACTCTCAAATATGTTCATCACATTCCTGGGCTCAGAAAGAGTTTAATTTTGCTAAAAATTAGATAATCATGAGTTTAAAGTTTTGTTTAATTCTCAAAAAGTGATCATATTAAAGAAAAGGTCCTTTATTGGGAAAGCATATGCTAAGAATAATATGTATTTATTAAGTATTAATAAATTTTTTTATGATTTTTCTTATATCGTTGACAATGATAATTATTCAGGACATTATATATTTGGACATATAGGAAGAAATATTATGCATATATGATTTTTAATAGTTATATTCTTAAATCTTCATCTATTTTACCTATTCATCATTGTAAATATTGTGCATAAGTTAAAATTATTAAAACTTCTTTTAAATTTGTTATTAGATCTACTTTGTTATTAGAATTTATACATACTGATTTATATGATAATAAGGAGTATTTAATTAAAGAAGGAAAATGATATTTTTGTAATTTTATAACAATTTCTCTAAGTTAGAAATTTTTAGAAATAAGAAGAAAGATTGTTAGAAATTTTTTTGTTCTTAATTCATCTTCGTAAAATAGTGGCAGAAAGAAAAAAATTGTACTTTGTTAATGATGATTATTGTTATATTTATACATTCCAAATTATCAAATAGCTTTTGAGGAGAAACTTTATATATGCAAGTTATATTTTTCATATAATTGTATGTACATCTAATGATTATTTTTTTTAATAAATTATTATGCGGTAAAAAACCTAATACCGATTATTTTAAAGTTTGAAATTGTGTTACTTATATATCAAATGCTATTAGAAAGAGATCAAAGTTAGGAAATAAAGCTATTAAGTCAATTCTTTTTGGATATGCTAAACATAGTAAAGTATCTAGGTTTCTAAATTTGCATATTCATGAATTAATTAAGTATTGACTTGAAATTTATATTTATTATATATAATGTTAATAATAATATTTCAAATAACAATACATATATTTTCAAAAATGAGCCTATTGAAGTGAGGAAGAGCAAAAGAGAAACAATAAAAAAACTTTGGATTAGATATGTTCACTTATGTAGTAGAAGAAGATTTTAAAAACTTTCAAGAGGTTGTCTTTAAAAGATTTTTATTTGTAGAAATAAGTCATGCATGATGAGATGAAGTCCATTTGTGATAATAAAAGTTGAACTTTAACAATTTTTTCTCCAAATATCAAACCTTTGGATTGCAAATGAGTTTTAAAGAAGTAACTTAAAATCAATTGTAGCATTGATAAGTAGAAAGTAATATTGGTAGTTAAAGACTGTAACTAAAATGAGGATATTGATTATTTTGAAATATATTTTCTCGTTGTTAGAATTATAGCTATCATAAAAATATTTACAATTGCCTTCGCGTGCAAACTAGAGGTACATCAAATGGATATCAAGACTATCTTTGTTAATGGTAAATTGGATGAGAAAATTTATATAAATCAACCTAAAAATTATATTATTTAAGGTAGATAAATAATGTATGTAAATATAATAGGTCTTTATATGCTTTTAAGCAAGCTCCTAAACAATAGTTTACTAAATTCAAGACTAAAATTAAGAAATTTAATTTTGCTAGTTTTATTATAGAAGAATATGTATTTATTAAATACACTAAAGGCTATAGAATTTTGATTGTTCTTTATCTTGTGACTTGCTTATATTTTATTCTAATATTGATTGTGTTAAAGAAACAAAAAAATTTTTATCTTGAACTTTTGATATGAGAGTTATGGGACAAGTTAATATTATAATAGGAGTGAATACTATTAAAATAAATACTATTTTTATTTTAACACAATCATATTATATTGAAAAGTTGTTAAATAAATTTGATTTTATTGATTATTTGTCTAGCAAAACACCTATTTTACCATAGTATTTATTGTTGCCTAATGATTGTGCACCTATTCAATAAGAAAAATATGCCAAAATTATTGATAATTTAATTTATATAATAAATTACCTAGGTTTAATATTATATGTGCAGTAGGTATATTAAATATATTTGATAGTAATCTTAGTTTGGAATATTAGAAAGAATTAAATAAACTAATGAGATTTCTAAAATATACTATATATTATAGTTTACATTATAATTATTCTAACTATGTTTTAGAATGTTATTATGATATCAACTAGGTTTCAGATAAGACTACTTCTAAATCTACTAGTAGTTGGTTTTTTACTATTGGTGGAGTTATTATTGTATAGTCTTCTAAAAAATAATTTTGTATTGTACTATTCTCTATGGAATCTGATTTTATTTTTATTTTGCTTGTTTGTGAAGATATCTTACAGTTTAGATGATTTTGAAATATATTTTCTTTATTAAAATATATAAGGACCTGTTACATTATTTATAATAATCAAGTTGCTATTTCTAATACAAAAAATATGAGAATAAGCAGCAATAGCAATATATTATTATGAGATACAATTACATTAGAGATGTCAAAAGAGGTTAGTCTTAGATACTTACTAACAAATAAAATATTTGTAAATGCTCTAACAAAATTCTTATCAAGAGAGAGAATGTTTGAATTAATCTCAAAAAATCCTTATCAGAAGAGAGGATATTTGAATTAATGAAAGACATTAGATTATTATTAATTAATAAGTAGCTTATTTGGACTTACTCTATCATAATGGTGTTAATTATTGTTGAAAATTATATGCATGAGAGATTGATCTATCCAAATAAGAATTTATCGAAGAAATATCTAGTGGAAAGTTGATATTTTTGGTGTATAAAGTTAAGAAATAGTGGGGTAAAATTTATTCCTAAATAAAGTTCATACCCATTGTGTTATACTACTCAATAGGAAGTATTAAAGCAGTTGTGAAAATTCACCGATGAATCTACCTAAGTAGGACTTGTATTTGTCTTTATAGCTTATATTTGGTAAGATCTTGAGAGTATTTACTAAAATGAATAAATGTATGGGGGGTATATAAATTGTGTTAGCACTTGCAAAGTAAAAAATCCTTGTAAATTGATATAGTTCATTATGAATCATACTTTCTACAATAGTTCAGAATTTTGAGAGCATAAAAAATATTACTATATCATTATTATTAGATAATAAGTGAGGTAATATTATAATATTTAAAGTATTATCTAATAATAATATTAGTTATTATTATTAAAAGTTAAATAATCTCTCTCTCTCTCTCTCTCTCTATATATATATATATATATATATATATTAGTAATATTATTAGTATATAACAATTTACTTAGTTTGAATGATAATAGATATAGTTTACGTTGTTTGAGTTTATTTTGAATTGAATTTTATTCTTATTAGGTTATAAATTATTCAATTAGTTACATAACTGCTTGATAGAGAAAAAAGAAGTTACTAAAGAGATGTGTCTTTTAATGTAAATTATTTTTGTTTTTGAATTTACACTTTAGATATTATAAAAAGTGATTTAGAACTTCATTATCTATTAATTCTAATCGATTTTTTCTTCAAATATTCTTACTCTCAAATATTAATTATAAGGATTTTTTATTTCAGAATAAATATTACATTACAGTCATATAGGCATTTTTTTGTCAAACATTGTGTCTATGTGGTAGCCTTTATACTTTGATGACATGGTTCTTGTGCTTTGTATTGTTTATATACTTGTAGTACATATTCTTGTACATGTAATATTATAATTTTTGTACTTAAATATGTTATGATCAATATCAAACAAATATGACTAGAATTAAATAATTACGATTAAAAATTTTAATCAAAACTGTTTAGTTTGAGTTATATATGTTTAATTTTGACCATCGATATTTAATTCTAATTTATATATTTAGTTGTGATAATATATGTAAAAAATATGTTGAATAAATACAAGGACATGGACTAAGTGAGAATTTAAAAAGTGAGGAGGACTTTCATGAAAATGAAATTTTTTCAGAAAAAAAACAAGAGGGGGTTTGTTGTGCATGCTCATCCATTGGTTGATGAAGGGCTCGGTCCTCGGTGTTATATGCAGCCGCTAGTTTGAGAGTCTCCTCGATCACTCGCAGCTACCCCTTTTTTTTCTCCTTCTTCATGTCATTTTTTCTTTCTCCAGTGAACGAGAGAGAGTGTTGCTAATAGTTTGGGACAAGAGCTCCACGAGGATTGACGAGAAGCAAAACTAGATCAAGAACTGGATGGTAAGCTAACAATTTTGATTTTCATTTAAAACCAATTTGAATCGAAAAAAAAATTCAGTTTGATTCGATTTTGATGACTAATCATTCGGTTCGGTTATAAACATTCAATTTAATTTATTTCCATAACACTATGTTAATTCCAAAATATATACAAAATATGTTTGGAGGAATTATCCTATAATAAGAGAAAAAAAAATATAATTAATTTTAATTTATCTCTTTATATTCTAGGATAACATATTTCGTTGGAAGTATGACTTGTTATTCTGACTTATCCTTAGCCCCAAAGCAAGGCCCGGGAGTGCTCGCGTCCTCATCTCATTGCTTCTCTTATCAGTCAAAGACTAATTCATGGCATATTTATTGTATGAAGTTGCACTTATGATGAAGTTAGCTTTGATGAGAATTGCTGTCCTAAACTAACTATTACAAAGGATAAGGCTTTTATTTAATCTAAATAATTATGCTTAATTTAATCTAGCATTAACAATGTTTAGGGGATACTACCTTAGCTTTTGCTAATTGCCTCTTAATTTGAAATTTTGTCCAAGTTAATTAATTCGACACGATGAGTCAGAAACGTGGCGTCTGCAATATTAATATTAATTCAAAAAAAGTCTAATCAATAACGATCCATGTGCTGTACTACTAAATAGAGACCCGAGAAAATATCTTCCCAACCCCACCAATAAAAAACTACTCGGCCCAGCCCATGGACGACGCCACCGCCATTCCGTGTAAACCAACCGGAGGGCAGATCCGTAAATTCGGTCCGACCCACGAGGCCGTCTTAGGACAGTTCCGCAATGTGGCGCGCATCCCAGCCCTCGCCCTGCCGCTCCTCCGCAGAGAGGGACGCAAGGAAACACAAACAAGATCAATCCATCCAATCCAGAGCCAATGCCTTGGATTCCCACGGATCGCTGACGTGTCCGATAAAATTCAAATCCGCGCCCAAAACCCCGCGGCCCGTTTTCCTTCCTCCGATCGGATATTAATTTCCGCTCAGGCCCTCGCAATACACCACTCCAAAGCAACACATCTGCCTGTCTCGCTATCCGCTACCCCAGAAAACCTAACCCTAGGTGCTCCTCCGCTGCCGATTCACGCCGATTTGATCGTTTTCCAGCCGATTTCCAGCGAGTCCTGACGGATCTGGTGCTTTTCCTTGCAGTTGTCGCGATGAAAGAGGGAAAATCCAAGGTGGACACCTCTAAGAAGGCCGACACCAAGTAAGACCTTGATCTCTTCTCCGATCTCTGTGTTTTTGTGTTTTTTTGGGGATTTCGGGGTGGGATCTGCCGATTTGCGTGGTGGATTTGTGGATCGCAGGTTGTCGGTGAAGAGGAAGGGGGCGAAGACAGCCCAGAAGCCGGCGAAGAGGGAGAAGGCTGGGAAGGATCCCAACAAGCCCAAAAGGCCCCCCAGCGCCTTCTTTGTTTTCATGTAAGCGGCGGCAGCTCCTCGATTTGGAACATTTTTGGAAATTTTTGGGGCTTGGTTGATTTCTAGGGTATTTTCTGGGGAATCGCAGGGAGGAGTTCAGGAAGACGTACAAGGAGAAAAATCCTAATGTCAACAAGGTCGCTGTTGTAAGTATCTGATCTCCTTGAATTTGTTTTATGGCCTTTTTTTCCGTGATTATTTTACCTTTTAATAATCTAATTTGCAATTATTTCGATCTAGATCGGCAAAGCTGGTGGCGAAAAGTGGAAGAGCTTGTCCTCTGCTGTAGGTTTTGGCTCCCTTTTCTACCGGATCGAGTTCCAAATTTGCTGTTCTCATGCAACTAAATTATTTGTTCTTCGCGAATGCTGTATTTTCCGTGTAATTTTCAGGAGAAAGCCCCCTATGAAGAAAAGGCCGCCAAGCTTAAGAAAGAATATGGCAAGAAGATGGATGCTTATAATAAGCAGGTATCTTGTTAATTGCTATAGCAGAGAGTGATTATGATTAATTAAAGTATCAATTAATAATTAGTATTTTCAATTGGTTAGGCTGAAAGTGGGAATAACGCTGCTGATGAAGATGATGAAACATCTGACAAGTCCAAGTCTGAGGTCAACGATGAGGAAGACGAGAGCGGCGAGGTGAAATTTAACCAATTTTTGGGGCTAATTCATCAATTTTGGAAGTGATCTCTTTAGGGTTTGAAGGAAATGCAAAGTTTGATGAATTTGTTGTGTGCAGGAGGAAGAAGAGGAGGATGAGTGAGGAGTGAACGGAGGACAACAGAAGAAGGTGGGGCTTCTTCTACCAGGGGTTTATCATCAAGTAAAGGATAGTAGAATTAGTTAGAAAGTAGAACCAGAACCTTCGCCCTTTTTTTCTTTTGGTTATTCTGATGTGATTACTGGTGGGAGAACAAAATCATGCCATCCCCTTATCGTCTTTAGCTGTTGTGGGAATATATGTTTTGGAAGGGGGCTTGTGGAGTCTCTGGATGCTCTCCTTTAGGGCCTTTGGGTTGGATGGATGGATCACTTTGTGCTTATAAAATCTATGGTTCTGACTAATTCTATTGCTGCTGCTGCTGCAGCTCGTTTTGATGGATTTTTTCCTCAGTTGTTTCTATTCTTTGCTTGCCTTCTGCTCTTCTTTCCATCCTGTTGATCACGATATGCTTATATAAGCATGATTTTAAATGATGTTTTGTTTTGCTGTTATGCGTGTTTGGATTTAACTGATTTTTGGTTTAATGGGTCATTATTGGTGGCATGATTGTTTTCCTCTCCTGCACTGTGGGGTTATGTTCATTTAGAATGATGTCATTGAGTGCGACTTGCTTGGATTGCAGCACCTTCTGTCGTTAGTGCTTTTGGTGTAGCGGGGGTCTTGATGCTGTTTTGATTACTTGAATTCTCAAATTGATGTAGTTGTTAGTGGCCCTGAGTATTTTGAACTCCATAAATTGTGCGCAAGATGTCAAATTTATATTGAAGCATTCACTGTTGTTAATAATGTGGTGTATATGTTGAGAAAACAAAAGATCACGGCGGTGGTGGGTTCTATGAAAATATAATCTTAGACATTGGGTATGGTATTGATTGTTGTGCCGTGGCTGCTTCCAATTTCCCATAACATCTGCGTGCAGCGTATGCACAAATAAATATCAACTAAAAGGAGGCAAGGAAGAAAACAATTTGAGTGGTATCTACTGCATCCGAACCCAGTCGTGCCTAAGACACATTTTCATTACCTTCTTGCATCTTGCATGAACCAAGTAAAAATGGCATATACAAAATAACACTATTTTCTCCTTCCTTGCGGTCCTGTAGAAAATCTCTTAATTTGCCCTAATTAGTTAATAAGGATAAAGATGGATATCAATAGCATTTCTACTTAATAAATGAAAAATATCTTCTGCAGATAACTCTAATGCGTATATTCTGTCAAAATCTACGTGAGATTGCTTCCTGCTTCCATGGATTATGCTTCAGAATCCCCATCATGATGCCTCATCTGAGGAGCTACCCATAGGTGCTCTCGTTCAATGGCTGAAGCATCAGCCTGTAAGAGTAATTGTGAATCAACAATCAAAAAACAGGAATCAGTACAAAGTTGAGCATTGATTCTCTTACTGCCTTTTTATCCCAATTCTTCAATTTCGAACAAGCGAGCATGTAATTGTCACGCAAAGGAGCCCGTCCAGGTTCTTCATTATTCTCTTGGCTTGCGGATTTGGAATACTGTGCAAAGTCATGAGTAATCACAAGTCCAAATTGTTAATTTGGACTTAGGAATCACCATTTTGTTTAGTAAAAAGCTTCCCTAGCACAGTACAAGCGTCATATCTTACATAAATTGGACAGGCACATTTATAATATTTCCTAGTACACCTTGTTTCAACAGATATCCTTAACGCAAACTCCCCAAAAATAGAAGTGCCAACCATGTTTGTTGAAGGAAAACAAAAGGGGGGCAGAACCCTAAACTACATCCAAAAGGAAAAAAAAAAATAATCACAGGTCAAGAGACATGTAAATCCATTCTGCTGTCAAATTAATAGCAAACACTAGAACAATAAAAGAATAGAAAATCACAAGGCTATTACATGTAAAAGACTAGACATACAAGATGCAGATACCTTTGCAGTGTTGAATGCTGAAGGGCTGCCATCAGCTTGAGTTTTTGAATTCTGCATCTCTGATAAAAAGATTTCTTTCCTTCTTTTTGCCAGTTCTGTAGTAATTTTTATATGTGCATTAGAACAAATTGCTAGCCCAACATGAGTGAAACTGAACTTAAAAAAAAAATGCTATATTGGGAAAATCAAATACCCAGGACCTTTATTAGCAAGCAACAGACTATCTAGTCTGTACAACAGACATAATGTTGCCATTCTTAAAAATATTCAAGTCTAAATGAGTGAGACTGAAGTCAACAAATTTGGATATACCTTGCCCAAAAGCACAACGTTATTGGCAAGTTTTAGGAATAAGCCATATAACACACCAGAAGGTCTCCATTTATGAAAATGAATAAGAGTGGACTAAGAACACAGCTCAGAGCAGAGTATAGCTATGATGAACTTATCCAGCTTTCTTACCAGAGTATTATAACAAATTGTTAGGTGAAATAAAAGACAGAACTGAGAACCAAGGAGTCAGCGTTTGAACTCTGCATTGCACAACACTTGCAAGTTATTAAACTTGTAAATAAAGGAAATTAAAAGCAAATAAGGTCCCAGTTTTTGTCCTCAAAAAATCAAAGCCATCAGTACTCAAACCAAACCCTTATGCTAAATTGAAATAGATTATTTTCACCAATCCTCCATGAAAGAAAGGACCCATACTCAGGATTTTAGCACCATATACTTCCATAGCATATCTAATAATCTACTCAAGCCCATCTCAAGATGAACCAAGCTGCCTATGCCAGCCTGTTTGTTCACCTGACATCTACTGCACAGAAGAATCAACTCTGCTATATGCAAATGGGTGAAATCAGGAGATAGCAGAGCATATATGCAGCATGTGAACAGATATACAACTAGACAAACATTGTTCTAAAATGAAGATACCAAAATAAGATATGTGATATGTAAATGCAAGTCTTAGTTGACATTATGATAATCCCATCAAATAAAAGAGTAAATTAGAGTATGTGATTTAGAAAATAATCTAAACAACTGATACAATATAAAGTAATTGACTTGAACGCTTAAGATACGTACTGCACATGTCAAATATGTTCGTGATGTTACAATGAGATTCACATAATTCAAGACAATATATAAGGCAACTTTCATTAGCAAAGCCCACATTTGCAAAGAGGAAGTTAAATCTTCATGTGTAGACCTGGGTTCTCCTTCGCTCTTCAATGTCATTCAGGTACTTGAGAAATTGGATCATCTTATTAATTCTACTATTATTCCTATAACATTGCTATTATGTAGTAGTTTAGGTGAAGAAATTGTTGGTGTGTGTCCCTCCTTATGAAAATGATGACACATGTGTTACAATATGTGGATGATATAACTCACATGTACTATTCACATATGGATGTTTTTGGAAAATCAAATAACCCTTGAAGAGAACCATTCTCATAGGAAAATGAAGAATTTTGTCTTGTTCTAAGTTCCTTTTCTCTCATGCTAGTATTCCAAGAGTAAAGAAAAAATATCATCTTTATATAAAAGGTTAAAAAAACGAATTTCTTGATTTGTGAAGCTAATCAACAAATCCAAGAGATTTGGTGGCATCTTCAAGATTTTCTTGAAGAAGTTGGAATCTCTATTTGGTGATATATATTTTTGTTAGTATCTATTTTATTGATAATGATATTTGTTATGATAATCTTCTAATCCTCTAGCTAACTTAGGAGAATAAATTTGTAATTCTCTACTAGTGTGATTCTTTCCTTTATACTTAGTTGTTTAAATTTTCTTAATTGGTATTCTTGTTATTCACATAGGCAAAAAATTGACATCCTTCCATATTCTTATTTGGCTTGATTTTCTAACAAAGTAGTATCAAAGATTTAATTAGAACTCTTAAAATTTTGGGTAAACAATAAAAGCAAGCACAAGTAAAATGTTAAGCTTGAACAATAGCAATTGAGTTATTTAAAAACTTAAAATGAAAAATCTTCTTATATACAAAGATTAAAATGAAAAATCTTCTTATATACAAAGATTAAAATGAAAAATCTTCTTATATACAAAGATCTTGGAGTTCTATTAAATAGTGATGCTAAGAAGCCAACAAATATGAATGATGAAAAGTGAAAGTAGTTTGATCAAAAGGCTATGAGTTTGATTTGACAATGTCTAAATCACTACATATTTTATCGCATTATTAATGAGTCATCAACATTCTCTTTTTAGAAGAAACTTCAAAGTCTTTATGAAAGGAAGACAGCGGGAAAGAAGACCTTCTTGATTAGGAACTTGTTAATTTGAAATTCAAAAAACCTTTATTTCCGAGTATTTTAATAAAATGCATAACATTATGAACCAACTCTCCTCTACAAAATATAAAGTTTGATGATGAATTGTAAGTACTGATTCTTTTGAACTTCTTATCGAAAAGTTGAAAAACATTGATTATATCTCTAAGCAACTCGACACCGAATGATATGATAATTATGAGTTTTGTTACTTAGAGTTTGTTGAATGAAGAAACAAGAGAAAAGATCGCCGGTATATCTCATTTAAAAGCTTTTGTTATAAAAAATTAGAGAAAAAATAAAAATTATAAGTCTCATGATCATGAAAGGTTAAAGGATAAATTTAAGTTAAGAGAAAGATCTAAGTAAGAAAAGGAGATTGAATATTTCTATTGTCACAAGCCGGGGTGTTTGAAAAGAGAATGTCACAAATTCCTTAAGAAGTAAAAGAATACAAATAATGATGATAAAGTAAAAAACCAAGCAACTCACCACTACCACAATTGAAGAGCTAATAATTTTTTGACTTTATGATAAAACATGTCTTAATCTTTCATGTTATGATACTACGGTGATTGATTTGCGAGTCTCCTATCATGCTATTTTCTGAAGAAAGTTCTTTTTTTCTCACAAATCTAGTGATTTAGTGTAGTTCAAATGAGAAATAGTGGCATATTAAAAATTATGGGAATTAATAATATACATTTGGAGATCAATTTTCTTTACAAGTTTGTACTCGAGAATGTGAGATATATTTTCGACCTTCGTTTAAATTTGGTGTCTGTCAGCAAATTAAAGGAAGAAGGCTATCATAATATATTTGGTAATCGCTAATAAAAACTTACAAGGGGTTCTTTCATTATCACAAGAAATAAAAAATATTATACATTCTATAGAATGGAGATCAAAATTTGCAATGACGAATTGAATACAAATGAAGATAACCATTAAGTTGTTACGTAAATGACTTAGGCACATAAGTAAGGAAGGGCTACAAATCCTCATAAAAAAAAGTTTGTAGCCGTTGTAAGAGATATACATTTGCAATCGTGTGTTTATTATTTAGCCGATAAGTAATATAAAGTTATATTTCTTAAACAATCATTTCATAAAAGAAAACATACTCTTAATTTAATTCATTTAGATATTTATGATATTATTCTTATGAAAATACTTGGTAGTACTCTCTACATTATAACTTTTGTAGATGACTATTTAAGAAGGATTTTGACTTATGCATTGAAGAGCGAAGATCAAAATTTTGAAGCCTTCAAGTAATTTCACGCTATACTTAAAAGAAAGACAAAAAAATCTCTAAAATGCATCTAATTCGATAATAGTGGAGAATATCTTAAGTAATTTGAAAAATACTGTAAGATTCAAGACATTCGGTATGAAATGACCATTTTGAAGACACTTGAATACAATAGCGTAATAAAAAGAATAAACTGTACCATTGTGGAGAAAATTCAGTGTATTCTCTTACATGTCAAGTTGCTAAAGTCCTTTTAGGGAGAGATAATGAGAATCACAGTAAATTTGATCACTATATCACTTTCGGCTCTATTAAATGGTGATATGATGGAACATATTTAGAAAGGAAAAAATATTTTCTATGAACACTTGAAAATATTTGATTGCCATATATTTGTTCACATTTTAAAAGATAAAAGGCCTAAACTTGATATGAAGACAAAACAATGCATTCTCTTGGGTTATGAAAAAGAAGAATTTGACTATAGATTAAGAAAGTGATCCAAAATCGTAATGTTGTCTTTTTTAAAGATCAAACTATTAAAAGTATTAAGAAAAATAAAGAAAATAGATCACAATTCTATTTACATGATAATATTGATTTGGAATCAAATTCTCTTCGGGTGACACTTGATAATGAGAGATATTTGTAAAACAATGATATGCATATTGATGATGATGTGCTAACTATACATGATAATTAATATATGAAAAAAGATGCATATCATGAGCCATCTACAAGCCCTTAATTGAGAAAATTTACATGAGAATAACAATCTTCAATAAGATGCTTTATTAATAATTATATAATACTAACTAATTTGAGTGAATCAAATTCTCTCGAATAAACTTATGCAAGCAATAAAAAAAAAGTAGATGAAGATTACATAAGAGAAAATGAAATTAGTTCAGAAGAATCATACTTATGAGTTGATTAAATTGCCAAAAAATAAAATTGCTTTTAATAATAAGTGGGTGTTCTGGTTGAAAACTGATGATAGAAACTCAAAATCAAGATACAATGGTGCGGCTAATTGTGAAAGGATTTGCTCAAAAGTAAACCATTGATTTTGAAGAAATTTTCTCACCCATTATGAAGATATTATCTATTCATGTTGTGTAGAGTATGACCAATAGCATGGACTTTGAGGTTGAATAACTATATATCAAAATCGCTTTTCTTTATGATAACTTGGAGAAAGAAATCTTTATGAAGCAATCCGAAAACTTGAAAGCTAAGGGTAAAAAAAACATGTTTTGTACGTTAAAGAGTTTATATGGACTTAAGCAAGCGCTTCGTCAATAATACAATAAGGTTGATTCATTTATGGCAAATCATAAATACATCGAATC
The DNA here is from genome assembly GCA_005019695.1 of Trichopus zeylanicus subsp. travancoricus. Classification (NCBI taxonomy): domain Eukaryota; kingdom Viridiplantae; phylum Streptophyta; class Magnoliopsida; order Dioscoreales; family Dioscoreaceae; genus Trichopus; species Trichopus zeylanicus. The sequence goes on along the minus strand of RXID01021770.1, from coordinate 20,074 downwards.
ACTTTCAATAATTGTGTTTATGTTAAGCACTTTGATGATGGTGATTTGATAATCTTGTTATTTTATGTTTATGATATGTTAATTATTGGTCAAGATGCTAATAAGATTGTTAGATTAAAAGAAAAATTAAACAAATCTTTTCACATGAAAGACTTGGAATCAACAAATCAAATTTTGAACATACAAATATTTCGTGATAGGAAAACAAAAAAACTATGACTATCACAAGAAAAATATGTTCAAAATGTGGTACAAAGATTCAACATGAATAAGGTAAAGTCGGTCGTTACTTCATTTAAAAATCATTTCAAGCTAAATTCCAAATAAAGTTTTTAAAGCATAGAAGGTACGGAAAAAATGAAAATGATTTTCTATGGATCCACTGTAGGACGCTTGATGTATATAATGGGATATACAATATCCAACATAGCTCATGGCATAAGAGTGGTAAGCAGATCTGTTACAAATCTGGCTAAAGAACATTGAGAGACGGTGAAATGGATACTTCGTTAACTTAGAAATTTCTCTGAATTTTGTTTATATTTTGGAGATGTTAAGCCAATATTAAAAACCTATATTGATATAGATATGACAAGAGATATTGACTTTAGAAGATTTATTTTTGGAGTATTCATTGGCTTCGAGCAATTTCTTGGCAATCCAAATTGCAAAAGTATGTGCCTTTATCTACTAACAAAATGGAATAAATTATGGTGATCGAAACTTACAAAGAGTTGTTATGAATAAAAAGCTTCATTGAAGAATTGAATACTGAATAAGAGATATACATTCTTCAATGTAATAGTCAAAATGTCATTCATTTTAACAAGAATGCAAATTTTCATTCTAGATCCAAGTATATTGATATGTGGTATCATTAGATTAGAAATATGTTAGAGCTTAAATTGTTATATTTTGAAAAAATTCACATCAACAAGAATGGATTGGACATGATGGCAAAGACATTATCAAAGGAAAGGTTGAGCATTGCAAAGTCATGGCTGGTTTGAATGTGAAGTCTTCCTCATAAGGAATTAGAGAAAGATATATTGATATGTATCCCTTGTTATGAGGATCATGTGTTACAATGCATGAATGATTTAACTCATATATAAATGCTTTTGGAAATCTAAATGACTCTTAGGGAAAACCAATTTTATGGAACAATGAGTAGTTATTATCTTTTCTTTCATTTTTATTTTGTTTTAAAAAGTTCTCTTTCTTTCGTGATGGTATTACAAAAATAAAGAAGAAAATCACCCTTTTAAAAACTTGAAAAGAAGAATATAAAAAAAAAGTATTTTTTGGTTTGTGAAGATAATCTACAAGTTCAAGAGGTTTGGTGGTATCTTCAAAATTCTTTTAAAAGAATTGAAATATTTATTTAGTAAGATCTATCTTTATCATTATACATATTATTGATGATGATATTTGTTGTGGATCAAAAGGAAATTCTCTCTCGATAATTTTATAATCCTCTAACAAGTTTAATCAGAGAATAAACTTGTAATTTTCTATTAATGTAGTTTTTTTCCTTTTCGTTAGAGAAATCTTTTCCACATAAATTTTGGTGTACTTATGCTTGGTTGTTTAGATTTTTCTAATTGGTAATCTTGTTATTTAGATTTTCTACATAAGCAAAAAATCGGCACTTTCCACACTATTATTTAGCTTGATTTTCCAACAAGAACTACATCTTACTATAACAAGAGTACTAGGAATTTGTCTATGGATTGAAGTGAAAATCAGGTTAAACTATTTAGAAATGTGGAGACTTAACTTGAGTTTCTAATAGAAATGAATCAAAACTTAATGAGTAAATCAAAAACTCACCCCTCCCTCCCTCTCTAACCCATATCAGAGTACATCAAAATAGAAGGGGTAGGCTTAGATCAAACAGACTTTTCTACTTCTACAGGGTTATCTCTGACTAAAGACCTCACACATGCTTATGTACAGCTGGTTGTTTAATTTGGCCAATTAACATTGTGACTACTTACAAACATAGGATGTCTTGTTATCCTGACTAATTATTAATATAAAGGATTAGAGTTGTGCACTATTTGATTTAAATCAAATAAACCGACCGAATCGAAATTAAAGAACTGATTTGGTTCAATTTATTCGGTTTTTCGTTCAGCTTTTGAAACAAAAAATTTTGGTGTTTGGTTTCAGTTTTGGTTTTTTATTTTTAAAAACCGTAAAAACTAAACCAAAAAATGAATATATATATATATATATATAATATAACATTAGTTTTTGTTTTTATTTTTTATTTCAATTTAAATTGGGTTTGAATTCAAACTGAAAAAATAAATTCGGTTTAAAATTTCGGTTTTAATTTAAATTGAACCAAATAGAAATATCTCGGTTCCATTTTAGTTTGTGTTTTATAGTATTTTGGTTCGATTCGATTTTTGAATTGTTAAAACTGGTCTTTGATCTCCCTCTTTTTATAATTTTGTAGTCACATAACTAAAAGGAAGATAAATTAAGTTTGGATTAGCATACCTTTTGCATATTTAGACCTTGAAGGATTCAATCCTTTTTGAGGATTTTTGGCTCTAGACACTTGCAAAAGGGAATGCTAGCCTGTAAAATCTACATAGATCATGTATTGCGTTTCAATGAAAGGCTAATTACGTACACCCCCCTAATATCCAGTAATTATGAACAACCTTTCAGAATTTCCGTAATTACCTACACCACATTTCTTTTTAAAATATTTACCTACACCCCTTTAATTGTTATTTAATCAAAAATTTTTCCAAAATTCCGATTTTACTCTCCGTAATTTTTATAATTAAACCTCTAAAAACTTATTTTCTCACTTCTACTGTCTCTCCCAAAATATTTACAAATAAACCCTTGAAATATTTTTATTTATAAAAAAAATTCAAATATTAATATTTTTCAAAAAAATATTTATAAAGGAGCTGAAATAATAAATATTATATATATAAACCCTAATATTTGTATCTTAAATAAATAAGCCCCCTGAATTTTTTTTATTTATAAAAAATCCAAATATTAATATTTTTTATATGAAAATTTATAAAAAAAAACTTAAATATTTTAAATATTTTACAAATAAATCCTACATAAGAAATTTAATTACAAATTTTATATTTATAAATTTACAAATAAGTCCGTTGAATTTTTTTATTTATAAATAAGTCGAAAATTTATAAGTTTTAAAAAAAAATTTAACAAAAAAGAGTTAAAAGTATTAAAACTTAAATTTTTAAAATACAAGTTCAATATTTTCTATATTTACAAATAAACCCCTCAAATTTTTTTATTTATAAATAAACCTATATTTTATCAATTTTTTAATAAAATTTCGCAATATTGAAGTTTTAATAATTAAAATTTTAAATTATAAATTTAGCATTTGTACATTTACAAATAGATCCCATGAATATTTTTATTTATAAATAAGTGCAAAATTTTATCATCTTTAAAATAAAATTTTACAAAAAAGAAAGTGAAGGTTTTAAAACATAAAATTTCAAATTACAAATTTAATATTTGTACATTTATAAATAAACCCCCAAAATATATTTATTTATAAATAATTTCAAATTTTATTATTTTTTCAATAAAATTTTATAAAGAAGACATTGAAAGTTTTAAAACTTAAAATTGAAATTACAAGGTTCATATTTGTATATTTACAAAAAAACCCATTAAATATTTTATTTATAAATAAGTCCAAATTTTTATCATTTTTAGAATTAAATTTTACAAAAAAGATATTGAAGGTTTTAAAATTTAAAATTTAAAATTATAAGTTTAATATTTGTACATTTAAAAATAGACTCTTTGAATATTTTTATTTATAAATAAGTCTAAATTTTTTATTATGTTTTAAATAAAATTTTACAAAAAAAAGATTTAAGCTTGAAAACCGGTAAAATTTAAATTACAAGTTTAACATTTGTACATTTAAAAATAGACCCTTTGAATATTTTTATTTATCAATAAGTCCAAATTTTATTTATTTTAAAATTAAATTTTACGAATAAGTTATTGAAGGTTTGAAAATTTAAAATTTAAAATTACAAATTTCATATTGTACATTTACAAATAAATCCATTGAATATTTTTATTTATAAATAAGTCTAAATATTTTATCATATTTTAAATAAAATTTTATAAAAAAAACATTGAAGGTTTTAAAACTTAAAATTTAAAATTACAAGTTTAATATTTATACATGTAAAAATAGACTCCTTGAATATTTTTATTTATAAATAAGTCCAAATTTTATTTATTTTAAAACTAAATTTTACGAATAGACCCCTCGCCAGCCGTGCCCGCACCCTCGTCAGCTGGCGTCCGTGCCTGCGCGCCAGCCTCCGGCGTCCTCTCCCGCTTGCTGGCCTTGGGCGTCCGCACCCACTTGCCGACCTCGGGCGTCCAAGCCCGTTTGTCGGCCTCGGACGTCCGCGCCCACGTGCCGGCCTCGGGCGCCGCTCTCGCACACTGGCCTTCGACGTGTGCGCTTGTGTCCGTGCGCTCGCCACCTTCGCTCGCCGCTCGTTTATAAATATTTGGACTTTTTTATAAATAAAAATACTTTAAGGGTTTATTTGTAAATGTTTTGGGAGAAAGAGTGGGAGTGAGAAAATAAGTTTTTAGGGGTTTAATTGTAAAAATTACGAAGGGTGAAATCGAAATTTTTAGAGAAAATTTTGATTAAATAACAATCGGGAGGTATAGTTAAATATTTTGAAAAGAGGAGTGACGTAGGTAATTACGGAAATTCTGAGAAATTTTTCGTAATTATCATATATTAGGGGGTGCACATAATTAGCCTTTTAATGAACCACAACTATCCAACACAAGTCAACAGCGGAGTGTAGACTTACCGTATTGAATAATTTCACCGCTTAAAGAACAACATCAACCATAAACAAAGAAAAGGGAGAACAACCAGCAAAACTCTGAGTAAAACATAAACATCCTGGATCTTTGCCCTAACAGAGTAAGAAATGCACCTGCAATTTTCGCGACACGAATTAGCTCCTTCTGCTTGTTGTTCAGCATCCTATCAGGCTTCACATGCCCCCTTTCTCCTGCCTACCAGAGTATAAGAAAAGATCACACACACACACACAAGCAAGGCAGAGTACAAACCAAATGCTTCTCTTTCTTCGCCTGCCCCTTCACCATCTGCTCAGCCTCCTCCTCCGCAAGCTTCTCCGCCACAAGCTTCTTGTGCGCCGACAGTATCGGACCCTATTACCGCCAAAACCAAACATCAAACACTTAGCAGGCATTCCAAACTACTTCCAAAGCCCATCAAAATTCACCAAAAAAAAGCAACACCAAGAAGGGAATCGCTTGGAAGGTTCTTCTTCATAATCTTCAAGAAAGCCACTCTGAAGGCCCTGCATCCCTCTGCAAACCTCGTGATCCTCTACTGCGCCCCTTTGCCCGGATCATCGCTGCAGAAAACTCGTCCTCTTCGAGCGCCTCCTCCTCCTCCGCATCCTCTTCGCCGGAAGCCTCAGCGAGGGCCTCCTGATCCATGGCTCCCGGGTCTTCCTCCTCGTCTTTTTCGTCGTCGGAGTGGTGGTCTCTGGTCCGCTTGCGGAAGAGCTTGAGCATCTTCCTGCTGGATTTCTTTAGCTTCTCGGAGGACATATGGTTTGGCTTCGGTCTCTTGCTTGGCTTCTTCGATTTTCCGTTTTCCGTGCTTCGGCTTCCTCTTCCTCGCTGTCATCGTGGTTTCCGGGGGCGGGAGCTCGTCGGCGGCGGCCATGGGAGAAGACTGGTAGAGCAGAAATTCCTGGGAAGAAGAGATGGGCGCTATTGGTGTTACGGTCGTCGGGCTGCTAGCGAATCGGACTTGACCGGGTTTTTTGGCAGGACCTGAACCCCATCCGTTAGGAAACCGTTACGACATGGCTCTTATTAAATTTCAAAACGTCGTTGGCAGTATATCACTGAATAAAAACCAGTAACTTCGAATATTCTACGGCAAGTATGGAGGTATGAAACACAAATGTGGGGACAAATAAGATAACGGATATACAAAAGAATAGAACACCAAAAAGAGATCGCAAAATCTGAGCTAAATGGATTTTGAGCTCCTCTTGTCGTGTTGAGCAGATCGAAGCAGTTGTTTAGCCAAAGCCGCGAAGGACTGAACAGTGCCCTCCGTCTCTGATGTCCGTGTGCCAATGCTCTGCTGAAGAATAGCAGTAAAAAGGCTTAAGGATACGATTTCTTAATTAGAACATGAAAGATAACACTCTTCTATTCAAAGGAGCCAGAGGAAGCAAGAACTACTTGGAACTCCATAGAGAAACAACCAAGTTTTAGTTTTGATTAAAATTTTAAATCTCGATACTGGTTTCGACACCTACCGAAATTGATATGTTTCGGTTTTAATTTCAGTCATTTCGGTTTTGGCCGAAATTTTTTTTAGTTATTAATTATATGTTAATCAGAATTTAACTATATTTTAACTGTATTTTGACTTCAAATTAAAAATAAGATAAAATTTTGAGATTTTTTTTATAAAAATTTAAAAATTATGAAAGAATTTATAATTAATTTTATCATAATATTAAATATTATTTTAATTAATTAAAATTAATTTTGATAGTTAATCGTTAATATTGTCTATTTTTTATATATAATAATATAAAAAAAATATACGAGAAATAATATGAATATGATTAAAAGTTAAAAATTACTATAAGCAAATTTAATTTATTATTAAAATGTACTTGACACATACATAATTTATTAATTATAACGTAATATAATTAATCATTATCATCATCATAATCATCATCAGTTAAGTTTGGAACGTTTAGGTGTGAAATTATGAATTCAGTACCTGAATGATTCAGATGAGTATTTATAGGCATACAAGTCAGAACAACTACCTCTACGCGATCTCATGACAGCGGTTCACATGAGGGTGGGACTGACATAATTTTTTTTTGGCTTTGTTTTCGGTGGAACGATCATACACGCATGCACGTGAACAGAAAAATCAACGCGTTTCAGTCAAAACCATTTCCATTTCAATTTTAACCAAAATAAATTTTATTTATTTATTAATTATATTTTGACAAAAATTTAATTTAAATTTAATTATTTTTTAACTTCAAATTAAAAAAATTATAACATGTTTAAAATTTTAAAAATAGTGAACAATATCATATATTAAAAATTCATATACGTGAACAGTCTCATGCACGTTAATAGTATCTGCCAGAGACCGGCGAGGGCGCCGGAGCCGGGCTGGCGACGGTGCTAATGCGGGTGTGAGATCGGCGCCAGCTCGCGGGAGCAGGGGCCAAGCCGGTGAGGGCCCGATGTCGGCGAAGGAGCGGTGGCAGGCCGACGAGGGTGTGGGTGCAAGGGCCAGGCTGGCAAGCCTACTCACACAAGCGTGCTAGTGCAGGCACCAGAGGCAGGCTCAAGAGCGCGTGC
>RXID01021770.1:0-12596 GCA_005019695.1 Trichopus zeylanicus subsp. travancoricus | reverse complement strand
GCCCGCCCGGGCTCGAGCCCGGTGAGCTCCCGCCTGCCCCCGCGCGCTCGTCAGCACGCGTTCCCGCCCGCGCTCCGGCGAAGATGAACAGTAAACCCTAACCGAAACGAAAAATTAGGTTTCGGTTCGGGACCGGCCGAAACCGAAACGTTTCGGCCGAAACCGCGAACCATGGTTTCGCCAAAGCCGCGAAGGACTGAGCAATGCCCTCCGTCTCTGATGTCCGTGTGCCAATGCTCTGCTGAATAGAAGAGTGTTATCTTTCATTTAAATCTCGATTCTGGTTTCGACACCTACCGAAATTGATATGTTTCGGTTTTAATTTCGGTCATTTCGGTTTTGGCCGAAAATTTTTTTTAGTTATTAATTATATGTTGATGAGAATTTAACTATATTTTAACTGTATTTTGACTTCAAATTAAAAATAAGATAAAATTTTGAGATTTTTTTATAAAAATTTAAAAATTATGAAAGAATTTATAATTAATTTTATCATAATATTAAATATTATTTTAATTAATTAAAATTAATTTTGATAGTTAATCGTTAATATTGTCTATTTTTTATATATAATAATATAAAAAAAATATACGAGAAATAATATGAATATGATTAAAAGTTAAAAATTACTATAAGCAAATTTAATTTATTATTAAAATGTACTTGACACATACATAATTTATTAATTATAACGTAATATAATTAATCATTATCATCATCATAATCATCATCAGTTAAGTTTGGAACGTTTAGGTGTGAAATTATGAATTCAGTACCTAAATGATCCAGATGAGTATTTATAGGCATACAAGTCAGAACAACTAGCTCTGCGCGATCTCGTGACAGCGGTTCACATGAGGGTGAGACTGACATAATTTGTTTTTGGCCTTGCTTTCGGTGGAACGATCATACACGCATGCACGTGAACAGAAAAATCAACGCGTTTCAGTCAAAACCATTTCCATTTCAATTTCAACCAAAATAAACTTATTTATTTATTAATTATATTTTGACAAAAATTTAATTTAAATTTAATTATTTCTTAACTTCAAATTAAAAAAATTATAAAATGTTTAAAAATTTTAAAAATAGTGAACAATATCATATATTAAAAATTCATATACGTGAACAGTCTCATGCACGTTAATAGTATCTGCCAGAGACCGGCGAGGGCGCCGGAGCCGGGCTGGCGACGGTGCTAATGCGGGTGTGAGATCGGCGCCAGCTCGCGGGAGCAGGGGCCAAGCCGGTGAGGGCCCGATGTCGGCGAAGGAGCGGTGGCAGGCCGACGAGGGTGTGGGTGCAAGGGCCAGGCTGGCAAGCCTACTCACACAAGCGTGCTAGTGCAGGCACCAGAGGCAGGCTCAAGAGCGCGTGCTCAGGCATGAAGTCGCCGCAAGGTCGCCCCACGAGCTCCTCACGCAAGCTTGCCACGCTCGCCATGCTCGCCAGCCACTACAAAACCCTAACTCTAAACCGAAACCAAATTACTGGTTTTGTTTCACTACCGGCCAAAAACCAAACATTTCTATTTCGGCCGAAATTTAAAACCTTAGTTTTCATCCTTTCATTTTGGCATATTCAACAGTAGGGCTATGCATTCGGTTCAAAATCGAATTGAACCGAAATACTACAAAAATTGAATTAAAACCGAGGTGAAATATTTCAGTTCGATTCGGTTTAAATCGAAAACCAAAAATTTAAACCGATTTTATTTTTTTCAATTTAAATTAAATTATTTTTAAATTAAAATTAAAAATCAAAACAAAAACCAATATTATGTATTTATATACACATGTAATTCGATTCAGTTCAATTTTTACGATTTTTCAAAATTAAAAATTGAAACCAAAATCAAACACCAAAATTTTTTATTTTAAAAATTAAACCGAACCAAAAATTAAATAAACCGAATTAAATTAATTATTCATAAATTTATTCGATTCAAACCCAATGATACACACCTTTATCCAACACTAGTCTAATAAGTTGATAACAATCATATGCCAGCTGAGTGCACTAATATAATTACATGCAGAGTCAAACATATTTACCTGTAATTTATTACCATTCTCCCTGAGCTTACTTGCAGCAATTCTTGGATTGCTAGAATCCTGCATCAGAAAATGAGGAATACATGTAATATATTTTGCAAAAGGTGAAAAATTGCCTTGATGTAAGATGATGATCGGTAGCATATAAATCAAGCTACACTTGCACATCAGAAAAATCTTCAATGAGCATGTTGCATGTTGTGAACTTCAAGAAAAAATTGGACTAGTGCATGCAGACACTTGCACATCAAATTAATGGGTCAAAGATCAATAATGCCAGCCTTCTTGGCAAAAATAGAGGTAAATGACAGAAGAGACTAAATGACATACTCTAAGAAATCTACCATTCAATAAAAGAGAAATGAACCTCCACTGTACTTTGTTGAATGAGTGATAACATTTCATAGAATTTTCTCTTACTTCCTTCCTAGAACTGCAGTGTATATATAGGCTTGCATATTTTTTATTTAAATTTTTAAAATATATATTTTTAAAATTTTATCAAATTATATTTTTTTTCAAAATTTTAAAAATTACATATATTTTTTAAAAATCTTAGCAAATTATATATTTCTCTTTTAATTTTAAAAAATTGCATACTTTTTTCTTTGGATTATTAAATATATTGTAAAACTTTTTTGGGTATTTATTTATCATTAAAATTAAGAATTTTTAGAAAATATATATTGTTTCATGTTGTATAGATTGAAGTAAAAAGGCAAAAATACTCCATACGATTTAAAAGTGATGTACTAAATATGATCTAGATTGAGTCATGGTTCTAGTATAGATTAAGCTGAAACAAATTTGAAACAAATTTAAGTCAAATTATGGATAAAATTATTATTTTACATCTCAAATTAAAATTTAATCTATAATAAACTAAAATGAGTTTAATCAAGACATGGACAAAATTGTTATTTTATATTTTGAGTTAAAATTTCTTTCAAGATAAATCTCTTAATCAGGCGGGAGAAAATTTTTTATAATAATAATTGAATCACCAAAACTTTATCTAAATAAGTTAGAATGTTTTTCATCTTTCACTTTTGGTAGCATTTGGATCAATTTCAAATCCAAAATTATGAAAATGGCCAATCCCACCCATTTCAAATTCAAATTTAATTTGAGATAAAATTCTTAATTAGATGAGAGAGTTTTTTTAACAATAATAATCGGATTATCAAAACTTTATCTAAACAAATCAGGAATATTTTCCCCTTTTACTTTAGCCTAAATAATATTAAATAAAATATATTATATAAATATTCATGATTTTAACAATAAATTTGGATCCGATAAGATTTTTACAACTTATTCAATAATTCAATAAAAATATAAAATTTTTTAAATTTGAAAGAAAAATATATAATTTGATAAGATTTTAAGAAAATATATACAATTTGTCATAATTTAAAAAAAATTATATATAAATTTTACTTTTTAAGAAAACATAAAATTTTAGCAAAATTTGAAAAAATTATATGCAGTTGACAGGAAAGTAATATAAAAAGAACACGTGGAGACTTCTCAGTGGTGGCTTCAAGAGTTTGTGTTTTGTGTTTGGTGGAGAGTTAGCATTTCGAAAATTTTTGAATCTCTAATATTATGATATTCGAAAATACTCGAAAAATTATGAGTAACTACACAGTCCTTACTAATTATCATTTGACAATCCAGAAGCCGAAACAGGATGGCTGCATCACGACCGTTAAATTGCACATGATCGGGAAAAATACTCGGGAAACCAGGCAATCCAAAAAGGCCGTAAGGTGAGCGAATCTCAAAACCACCTGGACGGCCAGGAGCGATGCGGCAGGTACTATAAATATCCCCTCCCTGATCCACCTTCTGCATTTTCTCCCGCGCTTTTTCTCTCGTTATCAGCTCTCGTCTGCACCGCGCGACGGCAATGGCGGTGGCGATCTACTCCGGCGCCTTCTCGATCCGCTTGGCTCTTCTTGTCTCCTTCGTCTTGCAGGCGAGAGCAACCCCTTCTCCATCTCCTCTTCTGTTTCCCTTTCGATCTGCTGCTTTCGAATCTCCAAGCTCTTTCTCGTTTCAATGGATCTCCCAGATAATGTGTTCTTATGGTTTTTTTTTTATTTTGACGATATACATGACGATATGTTTAACTGGAGTCCTTTAGTGGTGATCGGAAGACATGGTGTTTGTTTTCTTGATTTTCCGTCGGGGGATCTAGTTCTAGGATTGTTTCTGAATCTAGAGAAGATTTGGGGAATCGGCTAAGATCTACTTCTAGGGATGTTTCTGAATCTAGAGAATATTGGGTAATCGGATAAGATATAGTTCTAGGAATGTTTCTGAATCTAGAGAAGATTGGGGGGAATCAGGTAATTCTGGTGTTGTGTTTGATCTTGGATGAGAACTGGATGGCTCTGTTTACATGGATCTCTTAATGAATTTGAGGAAGATTTTGGATTCCTCTGTTTCTTAGCATGGTCTTCGGATCATATCCATTTCCTTGAAAAACTAGGATTTATTTGTATTTAGGAATATTCAAGAACATTTCGAGTTCAGAAAGTTCTTGAATGGATTTTGTATTGCAGTGCATTTGAATTTGCAGATTCAGATGTTTTCTTTGTGTAACTTCTTGAATTTTTTCTGTTCCTATTGCTGCTGTTCATTTCAGACTTCTCTCCATAGGGAAAATTTCTATGCAAGAGGATCCTTTGTACCTTTCTTATGTCTCTAAAGTTTACTGTGTTTACTCTATATAAATTGTGCATTTTGTGTCATATATTGATATATAATGTGATGATTGGTCATGGCAACGTTTTGAAGCTTCAACTAGAAGCCTTTGGACTGCCCTGTGTATTGATGGAAATATTGCTGTTTCAATAGTTATCGGCTTTCTTATAACTTATATCTTTTATCTATGGGGATAGTTCTTGAAATACATATATCAGCATTTTCTGGTAAATAGTTTTTCTTACACATACATTGGCTATCTTTTAATAATTTTTTATCCTATTGTTACGCAGCTTCTGTTCATAGTGCATCCCGCCAGATCAGCATCATCAAACCCTGTTTCGATGTCAATGTTGCAGGCTTCAGCAGTGTATGGAAATTCCTAACCACCTTGCTTTACTCAAATTTCTATGTTATGCCGACATTCCAGTAATTTTTGTGAATTTTCAATCATTTTACTGATATGAATTTCCTATTATACAGACCTTCAGTGACCATTTATGAGGTGTCTAAATGTGTGTCCATTGTTTCTTTTGTTAATCTTAATGCAAACACCTTCTACCCTCTAAGATTACTGAAGATTACTGCATTTCCATTCAACTATTGTTTCATGAAACATAATGTCTCTACTACTTAATCTTATTGAACTTTTGAATTCATTTTCTGAAGCCACTGACATTAAGTTTCAGTATTCAGTCCTAGGTTATAATACATTAATAATATAATCTATTTTAGGGTAATGCTCGATTGTCATTCTCCTTGATAAACAACCACGTCTACCAGTCAAAGTATGCACCGCTCATCATTTCACCTTTTAAAAAGAGAAAAAGAATAATGTTTGAAATATTAGAACGAACAGAATATGTCAGCTGTCATTGTCATCTAGAAGAAAACAATCTTTTTTGTAAAAACATTCCATCATTGAGAACATCCATAATGTTGAGATTTCTTTTGCTGGTAAAAATGCTTAATGCAGAGAAAATGTTATAGGCAGTATATGGATCCAAATGTTTCCTTCCGGCTTTCTGCAAAATGAAATCTGGTTCTTTTCTTTGTCTAGCAATTATTTGTTGTGATTGTAATTATATATTCCCCTTTTGTCATACCTTCCAAATGTCTGGTGTATTATTGTCCATGCTTTTTTTGTTTTGGATAAGGGAGGGCAAGCCTGTCTCATTTTATTATTGTTGTCTATCCTTGCTGAATCTGATTTACATGATCCGGTCCAGCCCAAGTAAGCCTGAAGACCACCAGCATCTGCAGGACTGTCAGCACTGCAATGGTCATGAGGTGCCAAAACTTTCCTCATAAGTCCTATTTTTCTCGTAATGTTACATCTTTTTGAAAAGGTTGATATAAAATTGTGAGCTGAAAACTGGGAATTTCACAACTTAGCTAATAAGAAATCAAATAAGAAAGATAAGGGTTGTTTTCAAGGATGCAGATGGCTAACTGGCATTCTTGGTTCATGTAAATCCTCTATGTTTTATGGTTGCTTCTCCATTCAACATTCATTTCTAATGCGTGAATTTCTTTCCGAGTGTTACATCCTTTTATTATGCAGTTCTTCCTATTTCCAGCTTTCTACGTTAAGCTGGTTAGTACCTAGAGGAGCTGAATGTGGTCTTCTGAATTTTTTGACAGCCCTTTTTGCTGAGTTTTGTTCAAATTCTTCCATTTGAAGTCTGGGGTATAAGAGATAGTTACTTGCATAGCAATATGTTTTACTTATATTACTTGGAGCCTTTTGCTACTTCAAGGGTAGTGGGCTTTTAGGCTGAATTCTTACTTTGACAGACAATTGTTTTCACATTTTGAGCCTTCTCTATGTGACAGAAGTATTACAGGCAATTTTGCATTTAATTATTATTTCACATATCTTTTGAAAAGAATCGTCGGGAGAGTGCATGCATATAAAAGAGTGAACTTGTGCAAAATAAGTACTTTTTAATCCAAAAACAGATATGTTGCCTATGTGCAATAGAGCTAAGTTCCTGATTGCTCTTTAATTGTCTTTGACCTGTGTTTTTTTGGATAAGTGCTGCTTGGCGCACAACATATGACCTACTTTTAGAATTACTGATCAAAAAATTCCCAAAATAGTTGTAGTTTTATACGTACGTTGTCATTCCATTCCCAAAATAGCAGCATTGGTCGTTGTGCTGACAAGTTTAGTTTCGATTCCATATTTTACAGTTGGAGGTCCAAACAGAAAGAAGAAATGAGAATATTCACCAATTATTTTCAGTAGGGTTTGACATGTATTACCTAAACTCTTTCCTAAAAAAAATTCATTAAACAGAAGATCCTTGGAGCATATCCTGTACGGGTGGTGTCTGCAGATGATTTTTTACCCATGCAGGTAAATGGGTTGGATGACATTTGACTGCTATAACGTATATTTTTCTGGGGTTAGTGACATATGGATACACTCTGTATCTTAATAGGCCTAGAAGGAATATTTTTACTTCTTAACATGAACAATTCCAGATAATAACAGTGTTGTTCATTCCAGCTCTTCATCCTGATCTTTACTTAATAAAATATATATATGTTTTGACAATATATGACATTTTCTGTTGATTAATTGCAAGAAATTTCTTCTACAAGGATGTTTCTGAGACGAGAAACTAATTTTAACTGCCATAAGACGAACAAGCAAACACCTTCCCTGGAATTAAATGAAATTATTCTACCTGTTAAGGATTGGTTTATGGTTTCTCTCTCATAGTTTGTGAACAAGCAAATTCCTTGTCAGGAGGATGAAGGCTCATTTGAAGAAATTAAACATAGACCTGAGGGTGTTGATCAACATTCTACTTTTGAAGATCAAGGCGTCAGCCCAAATATGCAAATGGAGTTTAATTATCAGGTGAAATTCCTTACAATTTTCAGTTTTCAATTTATTTTTATTTTAAATTTGTTTAAATAAGCATCTCAAATTTTGATGCTGTTGAATGATGGTTAGAGTGGCTTGTAAAATTTCTTTAATTGTAGCAACTGCAACAAAGAAGCGAGGGAGCCAAAGCTGGCAGCCTGACTCAAGTGGAGAGGGAACTTCAGTACATTACATCCTTGATAAACAGGACTCAGGTCAACCCCATAATCAGGGAAAAATACAGCATATGGAGAAGAGAGTATGATAACCCTCATTCTGATTCCATTTTGAAACTCATGAAAGATCAGATAATAGTAGCTAAGGTATATCTTAGCATTGCTCACCCCATGAGGCACAAGAAACTAGCTTTTGAATTAGCAAAGCACATCAAAGAAAGTGAACGTGTAATTGGAGAAGCAAATTCAGATGCTGAGCTCGACAGAAGGTAGTCAATTCTTTGCCTTTTTTCCTCAGACCATAATAGCCAAGATAATTCCCCTTTCCTTTCCATCCCCGCATGAAAATGACCAATCTTCATTCCCTTCTGAGCAGTGCGATTGAACAAGCAAAAGCAGTGGGTTACACTTTAGTACTAGCCAAAAGTGTGCTTCATGACTGTGCTAAAGTAGTAAGAAAGCTAAGGAGTATGATTTTAGCATCAGAAGAGAATATACACGCTCAGAAAAGGAAAAGGGATTTCTTACACCAGCTTGCATCAAAGCAAGTGCCTAAACCCCTAACCTGCCTTGTTGTGCGGCTTATGATTGATTACTTTATGTCTGATGATAATGCTCTGAAAGAGTTACCAGACGGGGACAAACTTCATGACAACAATCTCTATCATTATGCTATATTCTCTGATAATATTCTTGCAACATCTGTTGTCGTTAATTCTGCTGTAGCACATGCTTTGGATCCTAAGAAACTTGTGTTTCATATAGTCACAGACAGACTGAACTTCGCAGCTATGAAGATGTGGTTCTTTGCTCATCCTACAGATGCCACAGTCCATGTGGAGAAAATTGATGATTTCAAGTGGCTTACCCCATCATATAGTCCAGTTCTTCGCCAGCTTGAGAAAATGAAAGCAAATTATTCCGATGCGAGAAAAGATCCCAATTATAGGAATCCTAAGTACTTGTCCATGCTGAGCCATTTGATGTTTTACTTGCCAGAACTGTATCCTAAGCTCAAGAAGATATTGTTCCTTGATGATGATGTTGTTGTTCAGAAGGATTTGTCATGGCTTTGGTTACTTGACATGGAAGGGATGGTAAATGGTGCAGTAGAGACATGTAAAGGGCGTTATCATCAGCTGCGCGCATATCTGGACTTCTCAAACCCGATAATCTTTGAGAACTTTGAACCTGAGGCATGTATATTGGGATTCGGGATGAACATATTTGACCTGGATGAGTGGAAGAAGCAGAACATCACCGGCCAATATCATCATTGGCATAATCTGGTGAGGAACTGTTAATTCATTTTTCATGTCAAAGCTTATTGCTGTTTATGCACTTCTTTTTGCTTAGTCTTGCAAATAAATCTTTTTCGGATGGGTATTGAATTCAATATTCTTTATTGTCACTGTGGGTGTGATCAGATAAGAGTTCAGTCTATTTTAGGGATAGAACTCACCATTTAGGATGATAGCACATTATTTTGATTGAAACTAATTAAACCACATTATTTTGGTCACAATGCTTAAACTTGCAGTAGCCAAAAATTTGTGCTTTTTCTGTACTCTTTTCAGGCCAAAGATCAGAATCTATGGAAGCTTGGCTCTCTGCCTTCTGGTTTACTAACATTCTACAACTCAACCTATCATCTGGAGCGGACGTCGCATCTTCTGGACCTTGGTTATGATCCAACTCTCAGTGACAAAGAGATTGAGGAGACAGCAGTGATTCACTACAATGGGAACTATAAGCCATGGCTGGATCTTGCAATCCCCAAGTACAAACATTACTGGTCCAAGTATGTTGATTTTGATAACGAGCACCTTCAATCCTGCAATATACGCCCATGATGTTGGACATATACCGCAACTGATTGCATAGTCATACCAAATCCAACCATTCTTTTTCTGTCTGCGCAAAGCTGTATATACTCATAAAGGGCTTGGCAAATAGTATAACTGACGACCGGTAACATGCAACTAAATTGTCCTTTGTAGAACTGAAATGCATGCCTTCTTGCAATACATAGATTTGTAAGATGGTTTTCAGCAATTTAGTTTTGTTACTCTCAATTCATCTTTCCCCTCGGAGGCGATTTGGTTGATATTTTACAAGCCAAGGGCGGATGACAGAGCATAGAAAACAGAATAATATGCACTATTGAATTTCAAACATATATAAAATTAAGGCGTATTTGCCTAGAAGGCCATCCAATTTATGAAAACTTCTTATCGGTGGGAATCCGATAAAAGAAACTTACGACATACTTGTTTACCTTTAATGAGAGTGAACCTACTGTAGTGATTAAACTTAGCCTGCTGCATTCCAAAGCACAACTTATCTAAAAAAAAAAAAAAAAAATATATGAATTTACTACAAATACCCCTATAATTTTTAAAATTACATATAAATCCTTCACATTCAAATAATTATATAAAACTCCTTGTGTCCATGATCCTTTTAAAAATCTTCTTTGGAAAGTTTATATTTTAAAAACTTTTTTTTAATGATATTTGGTTAACATCAATTAGACATGTAAAATTCTTAAATTATTCTTATTTTAAAAAAAATACGATATTTGTAAAAAAAATATTGTCGGAATGGATTTACATCACCACCATTTAAGATTTCAAAAGTTATCAAATGTAAAAAGAGAGAAAAAAAGATACATTTTTATTTTTTTTTAAAAAAAATAAGAATAACTCCAGAAATTTCACATCTTCGGTTAACCTTAACCAAAGATGGTTAAAAAGATTTATTATATAGATAATATATATATATCTATATAAGTCTTTCAAAAAAATCTTCAGAATGTAGGGAGCTATAAGTGGAGAACTTATATATAATTTTCAAAGAATTTAGAGAATTATCTGCAAAACTCCAAAAAAAATAAATAAAATTGGGCCTCTGGCCTGACGATGTCATCCATGGGCCCTTGACATTCTCCACCAAGAACTTGTTTGGGTCCGGTGAAGTGGCTGGGAAGTAGGGAAAGTCTCTTCCACTTCAGACACAATTAGTTGGCTGAGTAACTCTAGCGACATCTACCTAGACCCAGACATGTATTGTGTACTATAAGCTATTAAATGTTGGCTGTGATGACCGATGATTCATGCACAATAATAGCTAGCTTCGGAGCAGAAGCAGCTGGTCGGGTCATAATAGTTCCCTCCAGAGCCTGCTGAGCCACGGTTCCATGTCTGTAACCTGATTATGTGCTTGAGTCATCAACAAATCCGAGTTGTGCATGGCCCTACACTTGAGTTTTCTCTACTAATCTTTGTTAACTGTGATGGCTCTGTCATCTAGACCTAGCTCGATTCCAACTGGAAGAGCTTAGTTTTCACATCGGCTTCTTGTCGCAAAAACCAATAAAATCTGAGCATGACGATGACATGATCTGGTCATCGTGCCCCACCCTGCATGGTCCAAAAGCACTTGATGCGCTTATGATGGTGAATGCTTGCGTCTACAATAGTTGTCCCTTGTCTACAACGTCTAATAAATTATGGTTGGACTTTCGATAAATTAACTACAGCATGAGGGTACTAATTGTCAGTGCCCCGTTAAATGTGACACCTAATTACTTAGGGTCTGTTCGGATTAAATGATTGCGAGTCAAACGGATTAGTGATTAAGGTGATTGATAAGTTAATCATAATTTTTAAACTAACTAGTATTTGAAGTATTTGAATTTGATTAGCACTAATATAGTTAGCGAAAATATTTTGATATTATTGTTTTTCAAAGATACCTTCGAGTAATGTATATGACGAAAAAAAAAATTTAGTTAAGGAGATAATCGAACTAACTAAGAAGCGTTTGGATGTTAGTTTATATTGGTAATCTCAATTGGAGCGAGAACCTTAGGTGTGAAATGATTTAGCTTTTTCATATCAATATCTCGGAGACAGATGTGAATCATCTTGTCTTCTTTTCTATCACATCATTTATATAGAATTGTTTTGATACATCGAACCGCTTCGCATGCTTTGACAGTTCAAGTATTAATAATTGAATAATCCATGAGGCTTTCTAAATTTAGAGAAATCAAAGAAAATCCATACAAGCTTACAAATTCATAAAAGAAATAGAAATCATAGTTGTCAAAGCTCGATAGGAACTCGTTTGCTAACAGGATCTGCAGCAAAAGATAAAGGTCCAAACCTAAGTCTGAATTTGCAGAGGCAAAAAAATTTCGAATTCGGATTCGAATCCAAATCAGATCCATATTATTAGCTCCGGATCCAATAAAAACTTAAAGAAAACAAAAGAGGGATTGCATCTATCAAAATGGGTTGAATAAACGATTTAACAGAATAATAAATGCGTCAATTTGAGTTTTGCTATATGAATTGGGTCAAAACTTGCATCCATAGATAATACCTTAATTAAATTTGAGGTTTCCGAATCCGGACCCGGGCGGATCTGTCTGAGTCCGGATCCGGGTACTATTAGAAATGGGCATTTCTGGAAAATCTGGATCCCGCTTCAGTATTTCGGACCCGGATGCCACACATCACCATCCCCACCAACCGCTCGACAAGTCTATGTCCGTGTCCATATATTCCACTTGCACGCCAGGCCCCATCTTGATTTTCATTTTTGGTATTTTTAGTTGGTTGGGGAGGATTATTTTCGTAGAAGCCATCTGTCCTGTCATTTTGTTGCACATAACTTGATCAAAGAAAAACATAATAATAAAAATAATAATGATCCATTACATTTAACTCATTGAAATTTTTATAAATTATATATTTTTACTTCAAATTT
>RXID01021769.1:0-47500 GCA_005019695.1 Trichopus zeylanicus subsp. travancoricus | reverse complement strand
AGAAGTAGTAGTAGTAGCAGTAGCAGCAACAGTAGTAGTAGGAGCAGTAGCAATAGCAGTAGTAGCAGTAGTTGCCGTAGTAGCAATAATAGTAGTAATAGTGGTAGTAGTAGTAGCAGAAGTAGTAATAGTGGTAGCACTAATAGTAGTAGTAGCAACAGTCATAGTAGTAGTATCAAAAGAGGTAGTCATAGCAGTAGCCATAATAATAGTATAAGTGGTAGTAGTAGTCGTTAGTAGTAGTAGTAGCAACAGCAGTAGTATTAGTTGGAGTAGCTGTAATTGTATTAACTGAAGTAGTCGCAATAGTAATAGTATTAGGAAAAGTACCAGAAGTAGTACTAGTAGTAGTAGCAGAAGTAGTACTAGAAGTAGAAGTAGCAGTAGTAGCAACAATTATAGTAATAGTTGTAGTATTACTAACGGCAGCAGTTGTGGCAGTGTAACTGTCGTAGTAGTAGCGGTAGTTGCCGTAGAAGTAGTAGCGGTAGTAGTGGCAATAATACGAGCTGTAGCAATAGTCTTTGTAGTTGTAGTATGAGTAATAGCATTAGTAGTACTTGTAGTAGTAGTAGTAGTAGCAGAAGAAGTAGTAGGAGAAGAAGTAGTAGCAGCAGCAGCAGCAGTAGTCATAGTGGTAATAGCAGCAATAGTAGTATTAGTATCAGTAGTAGTAGTAGTAGTTGGGGTAGTAGTAGTAATAGCAATAGTCATAGTACTAGCAGTAGTGGCAGAAGTAGGAATAGTAGTAGCGGTTACGACTGTTGCAGCTATTGTAGTAGTAGCTGTAGTAGTAGTACTAGAAATAGTTGCAATACCAGCAGCAGTAGTTATTGTAGTAGCAGTAGTAGTAGTAGCAGAAGTAATAGTAGTAGCAATAGGAGTAGCAGCAGTAGGAGCAGTAGCTGTAGGAGTAGTAGTAGTAGTAGTAGTAGCAACAGCAGTCGCAATAGTAACTGTAGTTGCCATAGTAGTAGTAGTAGTAATAGTGGTAGTAGTAGTAGCATGAGTAGTAGTAGTGGTAGTAGTAATAGTAGAAGCGGCAAAAGTATTAGTCATAGTCATTGCCATAGTAGTAGTAGTAGCAGTAGTGGCAGTAGTAGTAGCAGAAGTAGTAGTAGTGGGAGTAGTAGTAGTAGAAGTCGTAGTAGTGTTAGTAGTTACAGTAGTAGTAGTAGCAGAAGCAGTAGTCGTAGCAGTAGCGGTAAGAGTAGGAGAAGTAGCAGTAGTAGTAGCAGTAGAAGTACTAGTAGGAGTAGAAGTTATTGTAGTAAAAGACCTAGTCACAGTAGTACTAGTAGTAGTTGTAGCTGCGGAAGCATTACTAGTGGTAGTAGTAGCCATCGTACCAGCAATTGTAGCAATAGTAGTAGTCGCGGCAATTGTAGCAATAGTAGTAGTGTGGCAGTCATAGTAGTAGTAGTTGTAGCAGCAGTAGTAGTAGCAGCTGCAGCAGTTGTACTAGCAATAGTAGTAGCAGTAGTATCTATAGTATCAGTAGCAGTAGTAGTAGGAGAAGATGTAGTACAAGTAGTAGAAGTAGTAGTCATACTGGTAGTAGCAGTAGCAGAAGTAGTATCAATAGTAGTATTAGTTGGGGTAGTGGTAGTAACAATAATAGTAGCAGTAGTAGCAGTAGTAGCAAAGGTAGTTGGAATAATAGTAGTTGCGACAGTTACAGCAGTAACAGTAATAACTATAGTAATAGTAGTAGAAGTAATAGCAGTGATAGGAGTAGTTGCCGCAGTAGTCATAGTAGAGGTAGTAGTTGCAATAGTAGTAGTAGTATTAGAATTTATAATATAAGTAGTAGTAGTGGTATTGGTAGGCGTAGTCGATGAAGTAGTAGTTGTCGGGGTAGTACTAGGAGTAGCAGTAGTAGTAGTAGCAGAAGTAATAGTAGTGGCAATAGGAGTAGCAGCAGTAGGAGCAGTAGCCATAGGAGGAGGAGGATGAGGAGTAGTAGTAATAGTAGCAGTTGTAGTAGCAATAGCAATAGTAACTATAGTTGCCATAGTAGCAGTAGTAGTAATAGTGTTAGTAGTAGTAGCAGCTGTAGTAGTAGTGGTAGTAGTAATAGTAGAAGCAGCAAAAGTAGTAGTCGTAGTCATTGCCATAGTAGTAGTAGTAGTAGTAGTGGCAGTAGTAGTAGCAGACGTAGTAGTAGTGGGAGTAGTAGTAGCAGAAGTAGTAGTAGTGGTAGTAGTAACAGTAGAAGTAGTAGCAGTAGCAGTAGTAGTGTCAATAATAGTAGTAGTTGGGGTAGTGGTAGTAACAACAATAGTAGCAGTAGTAGCTGCAGTAGCAAAAGTAGTTGGAGTAGTAGTAGTTGCGATAGTTACAGCAGTAACAGTAATAGCTATAGTAATACTAGTACAAGTAGTAGCAGTGATAGGAGTAGTTGCAGTAGTAGTCATAGTAGAAGTAGTAGTTGCAATAGTAGTAGCAGTTTTAGAATTTATAGTATAAGTAGTAGTAGTAGTACTAGTAGGCGTAGTAGATGAGGTAGTAGTTGTCGGGGTAGTACTAGTAGTAGTAGTTGTTGTTGTAGTAATAGTAGTAGTATTAGTATCAGTATTAGTAGTTGTAGTTGTAGTAATAGTTGTAGTAGTAGTAGTAGCAGCAGCAGCAGCAGTAATTGCAGTATTAATAGTAGCAGTTGTAGAAGTAGCAGTTGTAATAGATGTAGTAGTGGCATTAGTAGAAGTAGGAGTAGTAGTAGTAGTAGGACAATTTGTATTAGTTGTTGTTGTAGGAGAAGTAATAGTGGTAGTATTGTAGCAGTAGTAGTAGCAGAAGTAATAGTAGTAGCAATAGGAGTAGAAGCAGTAGGAGGAGGAGGAGGAGGAGGAGGAGTAGTAGTAGTGGCAATAGCAGTAGTAACTATAGTTGCCATAGTAGTAGTAGTAATAATATCAATAGTAGTAGTAGCAGAAGTTGTAGTAGTGGTGGCAGTAATAGTAGAAGTAGCAGAATCGTAGTAGCAGCAACAAAAGTAGTAGTCATAGCCGTTGCCATAGTAGTAGTAGTAGTAGTAGTAGTGGTAGTAGTAGTAGTAGTGGTAGTAGTAATAGTAGAAGTAGTAGCAGAAGTAGTAGTCGTAGCAGTAGCTGTAAGAGTAGGAGAAGTAGTAGTAGTAGTAGCAGTAGAAGTACTAGCAGGAGTAGCCGTAGTTGTAGTAAAAGAATTTGCCACAGTAGTACTAGTAGTAGTTGTAGCTGCAGAAGCAGTACTAGTGGTAGTAGTAGCCATAGTACTAGCAATTGCAGTAATAGTAGTAGTCGCGGCAGTGGTACCAATAGTAGCTGTGTGGCAGTCCTAGTAGTAGCAGTTGTAGCAGTAGTAGTAGTAGTAGCAGTAGTAGCAGTTGTACTAGCAGTAGTAGCAACAGTAGCAGTAGTATCTATATAGTATCTGTAGCAGTAGTAGGAGGAGAAGAAGTAGTACAAGCAATAGCAGTAGTAGTCGTAGTGGTAGTAGGAGTAGCAGTAGTAGTGTCAATAGTAGTAGTAGTAGTTGGGGTAGTGGTAGTAACAGTAATGCTAGCACTACTAGCTGTAGTAGCAAAAGTAGTTGGAGTAGTAGTAGTTGCGACAGTTACAGTAGTAATAGTAATAGTTATAGTAATAGTAGTAGAAGTAGTAGCTGTGGTAGGAGTAGTTGCAGTAGTAGTCATAGTAGAAGTAGTAGTTGCAGTAGTAATGGTATTATTAGAATTTTTAGTAAAAATAGTAGTAGTACTTGTAGGCGTAGTATATGAAGTAGTAGTTGTCGGAGTAGTACTAGTAGTAATAGTAGTAGTATTAGTATCAGTAGTAATAGCTGTAGTTGTAGTAATAGTTGTTGTTGTAGTAGTAGTAGTAGCAGCAGCAACAGCAGTAGTAATTGCAGTATTAATAGTAGCCATTGTAGAAGTAGCAGTGGTAATAGATGTAGTAGCATTAGTAGAAGTAGGACTAGTAGTATTAGTAGGACAATTTGTATTAGTTGTTATTGTAGAGTAGTAGTGGTAATAGTTGTAGTAGTAGTAGTAGCTGAAGTAACGGTAGCAGTAGTAATAGTATTAGTATTAGTAGTAATAGTAGTTGTTGTTGTAGTAGTAGTTGTTGTTGTTGTAGTAATAGTAGCAGTAGAAGTAGTAGTAGCAGTAATAGCAATAATAGTAGTAGTAGTAGTAGTAATAGAGGTAGTAATAGCAGTAGTAATAGTGGTAATAGTTGTAGCGGTTATAGTACGAGTAGTAGTACCAATAGTAGTAGTAGTAGTAGTAATAGTAGTAGTAGTAGTAGTAGTAGTAGTTTTAATAGTAGTTGTAGTAGTGGTAGTAGCAATAGAAGAGGTAGTAGTAATAAAAGTAGTAGTAGTAGCAATAGTAATAGTAATAGTATTAACAGCAGCAGCAGCAGTAGAAATAGTTGTTGTAGTAGTAGTAGTGGAAGTAGTAGTAGTAGTAGTAGCAGTAGTAGTGGTAGTAGTCGTTGGAGCAAATGTAGTTATGGTAGAAGTACTAGTAGTTGTATTAGAAGTACTAGTAGTGTAGTAGCCGTAGTTGAATTAGCAACAAAAGTGGTCGCAAGAGAAGTAGTCGTAGTAGTGGTAATAGTAGTAGCAGTAGTAGTAGTAGTAGTAATAGTAGCAGCAGTAGCAGTAGTAGTAGTAGTAGTAGCAGTAGTTGTAGTAAGAATAGTAGTAGTAGTAGTAATAGTAGTAGATGTAGGGGTAGTAGCAGTAGTAATAGTAATTGTAGTAGCTGTAGCAGTACTAACCGCAGCAGCAACAATAGCAGTAGTTGTAGCAGTAGTAGTAGTAACTGTTGCAATAGTTGTAATAGTAGTAGTAGCAATAGTAATAGCAGCTGTAGTAGTACTAGCAATAGCAATAGTAGTTGTAGTAGTAGTTGTAATTTTACATGTACTAGTTGTAGCAAATCCTACTACAACAAATGTTGCTACCACAACTACTACTCCAACTACGACAACTTCTACTATTGCTACTGCAACTCCTACTACAACTGCTACTACGACTACTCCTGCTACAACTACCACTAATACTACTACTCTCACTCCTGCCACAACAACTACTACTATTACTACTTCTGCTACTACTACTCCTAATAATATTGCTAATACTACTACGAGTACTACTACTACTACTACTATTACTACTACTACTATTGCTACTAGTACTACTACTAATGCTACTGTCACTACTGCTACTCCTACTACTACGACTGCTACTGCTACCACTACTTGTGCTGCTACTACTACAACTAGTATAACAACTATTGCAACTACTACTACTACTACTACTACTACTACTACTACTACTACTACTACTACTAGTACTACTACTCCAATTGCTACTACTACTTGTAATACTACTAAAACTGCTGCTATTACTACTACTACTACTACTACCACGACTACTATTACTGTCACTCCTACTACTACTATCACTACGACTACTCCTACTTCTACTTGGACTCATAATACTACTACTGCTGCTCCAACTACTACTACGACCACTCCTCCTCCTACTACTACTATACTGAATGCTATCACTACTATTACCACTACTACTATTGCAACTGCTACCACTACTATAATTGTTACTACTGCCATGGCTACTACTACTGCAATTGCTACTACTACTATTGCGACTACTACAACTATTGCTACTACTACTACTATTACTACTTCTTCTCCTACTACTACTACTACGCCTACTCTAACAATAACTACTACTACTACACCTACTCCGATTCCTACTACTACTACAACTACTGCTAGTCCCACTACTACTACTTCTACTTCTACCACTACAACAACAACAACTACTACTACCACTACTACTACTCTGATTGCTACTACTACTACAAATACTGCTAGTCCCACTACTACTACTACTTCTACTACTACTACTACTACTACTACTACTACTACTACTACTACTACTACTACTACTACAACTACCACTGCTAATACAACTGCCATTACTGCTAGTACTACTTCTACTACTACTTCTACTACTACTACTACTACTATCACTACTACTGCTACTACTTCTACTACTGCTACTATAACTATTGCTACTACTACTACTGTTGTTGCTACTGCTATTAATGCTACTAACATTGTTGCGATTCTTACTACTACTTCTGTTGCTACAGCTGCTGTTGTTACTACGACTACTACAACCAATACTACCATTTTAGATGATACTACAACAGCAACTACTACTACTACAACCACCACTTCTACTACTCTTACTCCTACAACTACTACTACTTCAACTGCTATTGCTGCTACTACTACTACTACAACTACTACTACTATTGTTCCTCCAACTACTGCTTTTGCGACTACTACTATAGCTACTACTACCACAACTGCTACTACGATTGCAGCTACTACTACAACTATCTCTACTTCTACTACTATTTCTACCAATACTACTACTACTCTCACTCCTACTGCTGCTAATATTACTACCTCTCCTATTGCTAGCAATACTCCTCTTACTTCTACTAAAATTACTAGTATTGCTACTACTATTGCCACTGCTACTACGACTGCCACAACAAATACTATCACAACTATTACCATTAGTACTGCTATTGCTACTATCTCTACTGTTACAACCACTTCTACTATTGCTCCTACTGATACTATTACCATAACTACTACTACTCCTACTACTGCTTCAACTACTATTACTACTACTACTACTTCAGCTGCTATTACTGCAACAACTACTGCTAGTACTATTGCTAGCAATAGTACTACTGCTACTACTACTTCACTACTATTACTACTACTACTACTACTACTACTACTACTATTTCTACTACTGCTACTACCACTGCTGCTACTACTAATACTCCAACAACTTCTCTTACAACAATAACTACTACAACTACTCGTACTACTACAACAACAGCTAATACAACTGCTACAGTTGCTACTTCTCCTACTGTTAGTCCTACTGCTACTACTGCTACTACTAGTACTACTACAACTGCTACTACTATAGCCACTTCTATAACAACAGCTACTACTACTTCTGCTACTACTATTGCTATTGTTACTGCTACTACTTCTACTACAACTATGACAACAACATTAACTACTACTACTTGGACTACTATGACTACTGAGACTACTCCAACTACTCATACTGCTCCTGCTACTAGTACTTCAACTTCTCCTCCTCCCACTACTACTACTACTACTGCTCCTACTACAATTACAACTACCACTACTATTATTGTTGCTACAACTCCTACTTCTACCCCTACAAAGACTACTACTACTACTGCTGCTGCTGCTACTGCTATTGCTGGCTGCTGCTACAACTGCTACTACTGCTACTACTGTGACTACTACTACTACTAGTACAACAACTACTACTACTACTATAATTGTTACTACTATTACTGCTTCTACTGTTACTACTTCTACTACTGCTGCTACTACTTCTACTACCACTACTGTTGTAGCTCTCACTCCAACTACTAATACTACTACTCCTATTGATGCTACAACTCATAATACTACTACTACATCTGCTACTACAACAACTGCTACTGCTACAACAATTACAACTACTACTACGCTTGCCACTGCTACTACTACAACTTCTACTACTACTACTATTACTCTCACTCCATCTACTGCTACTTCTACAGCAACTCCTACTGATACTATTACTCCTTTTTCTACTACTACAATTGCTACTACTAACTACTATTGCTGCTGCTACCAATACCACTGCTACTGCAACTACAAGTACTACTAGTACTACTGCTACTATAACAACCTCTACTACTCCAGCTACTGCTTCTCATGCGAATGCTACTACTACTACTACTACAATTGCTACTGCCATTGCTATTACTTCAACTACTGCACAACCACTACTCCTACTACTGCTATTGTGATTACTATAACTACTAATACTACTAGTACTACTAACACTACTACTTATACAACTACTATTACACTACTATTGCTACTCCTATACCTACTACTGCTACTATTGCTACTACTGCTACTGCTACTACTTCTACTACTCCTGCACCTACAATTAGTCCTTCTACTTCTCTTACAATAATTACTACTCTGACTACTCCTACTACTACAACAACAACTACTACTACAACTGCTACTGCTACTACTCCTACTGCTACAACAACTACTACTACTACTGCTCCTCCTCCTCTTGCTATTGGTGTTGCTACTACTAATTCTACGACAATGGTTACTACTATGACTACTGCTACTACTATTACTGCTACTGCCACTACTACTACAACTGCTACTCTGAATATATCTACTACTACTACCACTACTACTACTACTACAACTGCTGCTGCTACTACTACTACTACCACTACTACTACTACTACTACTACTACTACTACTACTACTACTACTACTACTACTACTACTACTACTACTACTACTACTACTACTACTACTGTTGCAACTACTGCTACAGTTGTAGCTGCTACTTCTACTACTACTATATTTTAACTACTACTAGTACTACTACAACAACTGCAACTATTGCTACTACTACTCTGACAACTACAACTACTACAACTCCTTCTACTACTCCATGAACTACTCCTATTGCTGCTGCTACTACTACTCCTACTTCTCCTCTTACTACTACTTCTACTACTACTACCACTACAACAACTACAACTATTATTCCTACTGTTGCTCATATAACAATTACTACTACTACTACTGCCACTGCTAGTACTTTGCTACTAATGCTACTGTCAGTATTGCTACTCCTACTACTACGATAACTATTGCTACTACAACTAGTTCTCCTACTAATGCAACTACTACAACAATTGCTGCAACTAGTACCACTATAACTACAACAACTACTACTACTGCCACTGCTATTACTACTCTCACTCATACTACCACTACTGCTACTACTTGTCCCATTGCTACTACTACTCATAATACTACTAATACCGCTGCTATTACTACTACCACTACTATTACTACGACTATTGCTCTTGTTGCTGCTACTACTATTACTACTACTGTTAATAATACCACTTTTACTACTACTACACTACTACAACTTCTACTACTACTACGACTACTCCTACTGCTGCTACTCGTAATACTACTACTGGTACTCCTACTACTACTACTACCATTACTACTATTGCTTCTGCAACTATTACTACTACTACTACTACTGCTGCTAGAACTACTGCTACTACTAGTCCTGTTACTACTATGACTATTGCTACTGCTACTACTAGTATTCCGACTTCTACAGCTACTAATACTATAATTGCTACTACTGCTTCCGCTACTAGTACTGCAATAACTACTACTATAATAACTACTCCTACATCTCATACTACTACTGCCATAACTATTTTCAATGCTAATGCTACTGCTACTATTACTACTGCTACAAAAATTGCCACTACTACTGCTACTACTACTACTATTGCAACTACTACTACTATTCCTACTAGCTGGAGTACTTGTAGCAGTAGCAGTAGTAGTTGGACTAGTAGTTGTAGTAGTAGTAATAGCAGTTGCAAAATTGGTATTAGTTGTAGTAGTAGTAGGAGTAGTAGTAGTAGTAGAAGTAGAAGTAGGAGTAGGAGAAGCAATAGTACTAGTAGTAGTAGAGCAGTAATAGTAGTAGTAGCAATTAAAGTAGTACTAGTAGTAATAGTAGTAGCAGCAGCAGTAGTAGTAGTAGTCATAGTTGAAGTTGGAGTAGTAGCAGTAGTAGTAGTATTAGTAGTAGTAGCAGTAGCAATAGTAGTAGGAATAGGAGCAGAAGAAGTAATGGTAGTAGTAATAGGAGAGTTAGGCGTTATAGTAGTAGTAGGAGTAGCAGTTATAGTTAGAATAATAATAGTTTCAGTAGTAGTTGTAGTACTAGCTGTACTAGTCGGAGTGTTACAATTAGTAGTAGTAGTAGTAGTAGTAGTAATAGTAGTAGTAGTAGTAGCAGAAGTAGAAATAGTTGTAGTAATAGTAGTAGTCATATTTGGAGTAGTAGTTGTTGTAGTAGGGGTAGTAGTGGTAGTAGGAGTAGTTGCATGAAGGGGAGCTGGAGTAGGAGTAGTAGTAGCAGCAGTAGTAGTAGTGGTAGGAGTTGAAGTAGTGGTAGGAGGAGTAGGATCAAGAATAATTATAGTTGTTGTATTAGTTGTTGCAGTTGTTGTAGTAGCAGTAGTAGGTGTAGTATTTGTTGTAGTTGTACTAGTAGTAGTGCTAGCAGCAGTAGTAGTAGTTGTTGTTGTATTAGTAATAGTAGTAGTGGTTGTAATAGGAGGAGGAGTAGTAGTAGCAGTAGTAGTAGTTGTAGTAGTTGTGGTAGTAGTTGTGATTGTAATATTAGTATAAGTAGTACTAGTACTAGTACTAGTGGTAGTTGCAGTAACAGAAGTAGTACAAGTTGGAGTAGTAGTAGCAGTAGCAGTAGGAGTAGGAGTGGGAATAGTAGTAGTATTAGTAGTAGTAGTAGTCATAGTAATGGTAGTAGTAGTTGTTGTAAAAGTAATAGTAGTAGTAGCAACAGCAGTGGTAGTAGCAGTAGAAGTAGTATTAGTAGTTGTAGTGGTGGTGGTGGTAGTAGTAAGACAAATAGTACGAAGACTAGTAGTTGTAGTAGTAGTATTAGTCATAGTAGTAGGAGTAGCAGTAGAAGTAGTACCAACAGTAGCAGCATCAGTGGTAGCTGAAGTTGTAGTAGCAACAGCAGCAAAAATAGGATTAGTAGTATCTGTAGTAGGAGCAGGACTAGTAGTAGCAGTAGCAAGAGTAGGAATAGGTGTAGAAGTAGTAATAATAGTTGCAGTAGTAGTAGAAGTGGTAGTAGTAGTAGTAGTGGGAGTAGGATAATTGGCAGTAGTAGTAGGAGTAGGAGTAGTTGTAGTAGTAGCACAAGTAGGAGTAGGATTAGAGTAGCAATTCAGCTACTGCTATTACTACCACTACTACTACTACAACTACTATTACTTCTACTACTATTCCTTCCACAATTACTTCTGCAATTACGAATACAAATACTACTTCTACTACTACTACAACAACCACTTCTACTACTACTATAACTAGTACTACTACTACTGCTATAACTGCTACTACTACTACTACTACTACTACTACTGCTACTCCAATTGCTACTTCTACTACTCCTACTACTTCTACTATTGCTGCTGCTGCTGCTACTACACTACCATTGCTACTACTATTTCTACTACTACTACTACTACTACTACTACTACTACTACTACTACTACTACTACTACTACTACTACTACTACTACTACTACTACTACTGCTGCTGCTGCTAATACTAGTACACTACTACTATTACTAGTAGTAGCAATGCTACTACTCCAACAATGACTACAATTACCACTACTAATACTACTCCTACTACTACTACTACTACTTCTGCTACTACACTTACTACTACTACGACGGCTACTACAACTAATCCAACAATAACTACTAATACTATTAATGCTACTACTACTACTTCTACAACTACTACGGCTACTACTATGCCTACTACTACTACTACAACCACTCCTATAGCTAATATCACTACTACTACTACTATGGCTACTACTACGCCTACTACTACTACTACAACCACTCCTACTGCTAATATCACTACTACTACCACTACTACTACTAGAAGTTCCCCTATTGCTACTACTACTACTACTCCTGCTACTACAACTACTGCTACTCCTACACCTACTCTTACTGCTACCACTTCTACTGCTCCTCCTCCTACTACTACAACAACTACCACTGCTACTACTACTACTATATCTACTACTACTATACTACTACTCCAAGTCTTACTCCTATTGCTACACATAATACTAGTTCTACTTCTAGAACTACTACTACAACAACTAGTACTTCTTCCTCTACTACTACTACTATTCTTTAAACTACTACTACTACTGTTGCTACTAGCACTACTACTACTACTCCTATTTCTATCACTACTATTGCTACCACTGCTACTACTATTGCTAGTACTCCAACTACTACAACAACTTCTACTACTTCTGTTGCTACTCATACTACTACTACTACTAATAATACTCCTAGTACTACTACTAATACTACTTTTGTTCCTACTACTATTTTTGCTCCTAAACCTACTCCACCTACTACTTCTTCTTCTTCTACTACTACTATAACTACCACTACTATTACAACTTCTCCTTCTACTACTACTACTACTTCTGCTACTACAACAACAACTACTACTACTACAACAGTAATAGTAGCAGTAGTAGTAGTAGTAATAGTAGTGGCAGTAGTGGCGGTAGTGGCGGTAGTACAATAGTAGTAGCCCAAGTAGTGGTCATAGTAAAAGTAGTAGCAGTAGCAGTAGCAGTAATAGAAGTAGCACTAGTAGTTATTGTAGTAGTAGTTGTTGCAATAGTGGTAGTGGCAGTAGCAGTAGTAGCAATAGTAGTTATAGTAGTAGTAGAAGTTGTAGCAGTAGTTGTTGTAGAAGTTGTAGCAATGGTTGTAGTAGTTATAGTAATCGTCGTAGAAGCAGCAACAGCAATTGCAGTTGTAGTAGCAGTAGTAGCACTAGTAGCTATAGTAGTAGTAGTAGTAGAAGTAGTACTTGTTGTAGTAGGAATAGCAATCATAGTAGCAATAGTTATTGTAGTGGTAGTAGTAGTAATAGTTCTAGCAGTAGTAGTAGTGGTGGTTGTTGTAGTAGTAGTAGGAGTAGTGGTAGTGGTAGTTGTAGCAGTAGATGTAATAACTGGAGTAGTAGTTGTAGTAGTAGGAGTAAAAGTAGCAGAAGTCGTAGTGGAAGTTGTATTAGCAGCAATAGTAGGAGGAGTATCAGTGGTAGCAATAGTGCTTATAGTAGTAGTAGTAGTTGGAGTAGTAGTAGTAGAAGCCATAGCAACGGTAGTAGTGGTAGCAATAGTATCAGTGGTAGGAGTAGTAGTATTAGCAGTAGTAGCAGTAGCAATAGTAGTAGTAGCAATAGTTGAAGTAGTTATAGTTGTGTAAGTAGTAGAAGTAATAGTAGGAGTCATAGTAGTAGCAGTAGTGGTATTACTAGCAATCATAGTAGTAGTTGCAGTAGCAATAGTAGGAGTAGTAGTAATAGTAGTAGTAGTTGTTGTTGTTGTAGTAGAAATCTTAGATAGTAGTAGCAGCGGCAGTAGTAGTAAGGGATGTAGTAGTAGTAGTAAGAGTAGAGGTAGTTGCAACAATACTAGTAGTTGTAATAATGCTAGCTGTGGAAGCAGTATTTCCAGTAGGAGTCGTAGTAGTTCTAATAGTAGTGGTAGTACTCGGAGAGGTAGTAGTAGTAGGAGAAGAAGTTGTAGTAGTAGTAGTAGACATAGTAGTATTTATATTTGTAGTAGTAGTAGTAGTAGTAGTAGTAGTTGAAGTGGTAGTAGTAGTTTAAGTAGTAGTAGTTGTTGAAGTTGTAGTATTGTAGTGGTAGTAGTAGCAGCAATAGTTTCACGAGTATCAGTAGTGGCCGTAGTGGTTGTTGCAGTAGTAGTAGTTGGAGTAGTAGTAGTAGCAGCAGTATTTATGGTGGCTGTAGTAGTAGTTGTACAAGTACTTGTAGTAGTAGTATTAGTAGGAATAGTAGGTGTAGTAGTAGCAATAGTAGTAGTAGTTGGAGCAATATTAGTTGTAGTAGTAGTAGTAGCAGCGGTCATAGTCGTAGCAGGTGCAGTACTTGTATGTTTAGCAATAGTTGAAGTAGTAGCAGAGTAGTAGTAGTATTAGTAGTAGTAGTAGTAGTAGTAGTAGTGGTTACAGTAGCAGTAGTAGTAGTAGTAGTCGGAGCAATAGTAGTAGGAGTACTTGTAGAAGGAGGAGAAGTTGAAGTAGTAGTACTAGTAGTAGTAGTAGTAGTAGATGTAGTAGTAGTAGTAGGAGAAGTAGTAGTAGTTGTTGTTGTCATTATTGTTGCAGTCACAGTAGTAGTAGTAGTATTAGGAGTAGTAGGAGTAATGGTAAAAGTAGTAGTAGCTATTGTACTAGTAGTAGGGTAGTCATAGTTGAAGCCGTACTAGTAGTAGTAGTATAAGTGGTAGGCATAGCCGTTGTAGTAGTAGTAGCAGTAGGAGTTATAGGGGTAATAGTAAAAGTAGTAGTAGTAGCAGGGTAGGAGCAGCAGTAGTAGCTATGGCGAAAGTACTTGTAGTTGTAGTAGTAGTAGTTGTTGTAGCAAAAGTAGTTGTAGTAGTAATAGCAATAGCAGTAGTTATAGTAGTAGCCGGGGTAGCTATAGTAGTTGTAGCAATAACATTAATAGTAGTGGTAGTAGTAGTTGTAGAAGTAGCTGTAGTAGTATTAGTAGTAGCAATAGTAGTACTAGTCATAGCAATAGTAGTAGCAGTAGTAGTAGGATTAGCAATAGCAGTAGTCCTAGTAGTAGTTGTAGCAGTAGAAGTGGTACTAGTAGTAGCAACTGTAGTAGTAGTATTGGCAGTTGTAGCAATAGTAGTAAAAGCAGTAATAGTAGTAGCATTAGCAGTAGTAGTAGTAGTAGCAAAAGTAGTAGTAGGTGTGATATTAGTTATAGTAGTTGTAGTAGTAGTCGCATTTGTTGCAGTAGTGGTAATTATAGGAGAAGTTGCAGCAGTCATGGTTGTGGATGTACAAGTAGTAGTAGTAGCCCATAGTAGCAGAAGTAGTAGTAGTTATTGTCGTAGTAGTAGCAGTTGTAGTTGTAGTAGTAGTAAAAATAGTAGTAGAAGTAGTAGTCGTAGTAGTAATATTAGTAGTTGTAGTAGTAGTAGTAATAATACTTGTAGTATCAGTAGTATTAGTAGTATTAACAGTAGCATTATCCGGAGTAGTAGCATCAGTAGTATCAACAGTAATAGTAGTAAGCGAAGTAGTTGTTGTAGCAGTAGCAGTAGCTACAATAGTTTTAGTGGTCATAGAAGTAGTAGAAGTAATAGTGATAGTAGTAGTAGTAGTAGTAGCGGCAGTTGCTGTAGTGGTACGAGTGGTAGCGGCAACTGCAATAGTAGTAGTAGTGTTGTAGTAGTAGCAATAGTAGTATTGCCAACAGCAACAGCGGTGGTAGTGTTGTAGTAGTAGCATTACCGGTAGTAGTAACAGCAGTAGTTGTAGAAGTAGTAGTCACAAAGGTAGTAGAAATAGGAGAAGTGTTAGTAGCGATAGCAATAGTAGTAGTCGTGGTAGTAGTAGTAGTAGTAGCAAAAGTTGTAGTAGCACTTGTTGTAGTAGCAGCAGTAGTAGTACTAGTAGTAGTAATGGCAGTAGTAGCAGTAGTTGTACTTGTTGTAGCAGTTGTAGCACTTGTAGCAGTAGCAGAAATAGCAATAGTAGTAGCAGGAATAGTAGTAGTAGTCCTTGTAGTAGTTTTAGTATTAATTGTAGTAGCAGTAGTAGTAGTTGTAGCAGTAGTAGGTATCGTTGTAGTAGTTAAAGGAGTGGTAGTGGCAATATTATTAGTAACAGTAGGAGCACTAGTAGTTGTAGTAGTAGTAGTCGTAGTTGTAGGAGCTGTGTAGTTGTAGCAGCGGTCGTATTAGTAGTAGGAGGAGGAGCAGTAGTGGTTGTCGCAAAAGTAACAGAAGTGGTAGAAGGATAAGGAGAAGCAGTTATAGGAGCATTAACCGTAATAGTAGTAGCAATAATTGTAGTAGTGGTAGAGGAGGTACTAGTGGTAGTAGCACTTGTAGTAGTAGTAGTAGTAGTAGTAATACTAGTAGTCGCAATAGTAGTAGTAGTAGTATTAGCAGTAGTAATAGTAGCAGTAATACTAGCAATAGTAATAGCAGTAGTAGCAGCAATTGTAGCAGTAGTAGAAGCAGCAGAAATAGTAGTAGTATTAGTAGGAGCAGCAGTAGCAGGATTAGTAGGAGCAGTAGTAGTAGCAGTAGCTGCAGCAGTAGTAGTATTAGTAGTAGTAGTAGTAGTAGTAGTAGTAGTAGTAGTAGTAGTAGTAGTAGTAGTAGTAGCTATAGTAGTAGTTGTTGCAGCAGTAGTGGTTGTAGTAGCAGTAGTAGCAAAATTAGAATCTATCGTAGCAAGAGTAGAAGTAATTGTAGTGGAAGTAGTAGTAGTAGTAGTAGTAATAGTATTAGAAGAAGTAGTAGTAGTAGTAGTAGCAGTATTTGTAATACTAGTGGTAGAAGTAGTCGTAATAGCAGCTATGGTATTAGTAGAAGTAGCAGTAGTTGTAGTAGCAAAAGTTGTAGCTATAGTAATAGAGGTAGCCGAAGTGGAAGTAGTAGCAGTAGTATTAATAGTATGATAATAGTTGTAGCAATAGCAAAAGAAGTAGTAGTAATAGTAGTAATAATTATTATAGTAATCGGTGGAGTAATAGTAGTAGCAGCAGTAGTAGTAGTAGCAGTTGTAGCAGCAGTAGTAGTAGCAGTGATAGTTATACTTGCAGTAGTAGCAGTAGTAGCAGTTGTAGTAGTAGTACCAGTTGTAACAGTAGTAGTAGTAGTAGCAGGAGTGCCTGTGGGAGCAGCAGTAGTAGCTGTAGGAGTAGTATTAGTAATTTGTAGGAGTGGTAGTAGTAGTAGTAGCAATAGTAGTAATAGCTACGGCAATGGTAGCGGTATTAGCAGTATTAGCAGAAGTAGTAGTGGTACCAGTAAATGTAATAGTAGTAGAAGTAGCAGTAGTTGTATTAGTTGAAGTAGTATCAGTAGTAGTAGTAATATGATATGTAGTAGTAGTAGAATTAGTAGAGGTAGTTGTGGCAATAGTAGTAGTAATAACAACAGAACTATTAGTAGCAGTAATAGTAGTAGTAGTAGAGTTAGGAGTATTAGTTGCCGCAAAAGTAGTAGTTGTAGTAGTAGTAGTCATGGTGGTGGTGGTAGTAGTAGGAATAGAAGCAATAGTAGTTGGAGGTACAGTAGTTGTGGTAGTAGTTGTAGTAGTTGTAGCAGATGGAGAAGCAGTAGTAGGAGCAGTAACCATAATAGTAGTAGCTGTAATTGTCGTTGTGGCAAAGGTGGTACTGGTGCTAGTAGCACTAGTAGTAGTAGTAGTAGTAGTAGTAGTAGTAGTAGTAGTAGTAGTAGTAGTAGTAGTAGTAGTAGTAGTAGTCGCAGTAGTAGTAGTAGCAGTAGCAGTAGTATTAGTAGCATTAACAGTAGTAGTAGTACCATCAATAGGAATAGCAGTAGTAGCAGCAATTGTAGCAGTGGCAACGGTAGCAGTAGCAGCAGCAGTATCCAAAGTAGCAGTAGTCAGAAATTTAGTAGGCGTCACAGCAGCAGCTGCAGCAGCAGCAATAGTAGTAGGAGTAGTAGCCGCAACAATAGCAGCTGTAGTAGTAATAGTAGTATTAGTAGCAGTACTAGCAATAGTAGTTGTAGTAGTAGTTGTTGTAGTAGTAGTGGTAGTAGTAGTTGCTGTAGTAGTAAGATTAGTAAATGTAGTAGTAACAGTAGATGCAAAAGTAGCCGTTGTAGCAGTCATAGCAGTGGTAGCAATAGTAGCAAAATTAGCCATAATTGCAGCAAAATAGTAGCCCTGATAGCAGTAGCAATAATATCAAATGTAGTAGTAGTAGTTGTTGTTGTAGTAATAGTAGTATTTGTAATACTACTGGTAGAAGTAGTCGTAATAGGAGTTGTAGTATTAGTAGGAGTAGCAGGTGTGGTAGTAGCAAAAGTTGTAGCTTTAGCAATAGAAGTTGCTGAAATAGTAGTGGTAGCAGTAGTATTAGTATCATAGTAATAGTTACAGTAATAGTAGCAGAAGTAGTAGTAGTAGTAGTAGTAATAATTATTGTAGTAATCGAAGGAGTAATAGTAGTAGCAACAGTAGAAGCAGTAATAGCAGCAATAGTAGAAGTAGTAGTAGTAGCAGCTGTAGCTGCGATAGTAGTAGCAGTAGTAATTGCAGTAGTAGCTGTAGTAGCAGCAGCAGCAGTAGTACCAGTTGTAACAGTATTAGTAGTATTGGTAGGAGTGGCAGTCGTAGCAGCAGTAGTGGCAGTAGTAGTAGTAGGAGTAATTATAGTAGTAGTAGTTGTAGTAGTAATAGTAGCAGTAGTAGTACTAGCTATAGTAATGGTAGTTGTCTTAGCAGTATTAGCCAAACTAGTAGTCGTACTAGTAACCGTACTAGTAGTAGAAGTAGTCATAGTAGTTGTAATATGATAAGTAGTAGTAGTAGAATTAGTAGTGGTAGTAGCAATTGCAATAGTAGTAGTAGTAGCTGTAGTAGTAATAGTAGTAGGAATAGAATTAGTAGTATTAGTAGCTGCAAAAGAAGTAGTAGTAGTGGTAGTAGTCAAAGAAGAAGTAGTAGTAGGAGGAGTTGCAGTAGTTGTTGTTGTTGTTGTTGTTGTAGTAGTAGTAGTAGTAGTAGTCACAGAAGCAGTAGTATTCTGAGTAGTAGCAGTAGCAGTTGTAGTAATAGTAGTAGCCATAGTGGTAGTAGTACTAGTAGCAGTAGTGGTAGCAGTATTGGTAGTAGCAGGAGTATGAGTAGGAGTAGTAGTTGGAGTAGTATTAGTTGGAGTAGTGGAAGCAGAACTAGTAGTAGTAGTAGTAGTAATAGTAGTAGTAGTAGTAGTAGTAGTAGTATTCGTTGAAGTAGTACTAGTAGTTGTAGTAGTAGTGGTAGTAGCAAAAATAGTAGTAGTAGTAATAGTAGCGGTAGTATTAGTTGAAGTAGTAGTAGTAGTAGTAATAGTATGGTAGTAGCAGTAGCAGTAGTAGAAATAGTAGTAGTAGTAGTCGTAGTGGTAGTATTAGTTGAAGTAGTAGTAGTAGTTGTAGTAGCAGTAGCAGTAGCAGTGGTAATAGTATTTATAGTTTTAGTAGTTGGGGTAGTAGTAGTACTAGTAGTAGCAGTATCATAGCAGCAGTAGTACTAGTTGGAGAACTAGTAGTAGCGGCAGTCGAAAGAATAGTAGTAGCAGTTCTTGTTGTAGTTGTAGTAGTAGCAGTAGCAATTGCCGTTGTAGTAGCTGTAGTACTTGTTAAAGTAGTGGTTGCTATAGTAGTAGTAGCAATAGTGGTATCATCAGTTATAGTAATAGGAAAGGTAGTAGTTGTAGCAGCAGCAGCAGTCGTTGTTGTAGTAGTAGAAGTAGCAGTAGTAGTTGCAGCAACTGTGCTACCCATAGTAGTAGTAGTAGCTAAGCAGTAGTGGTTGTAGTAGTAGTAGTAGCAGTAGTTGGAGAAGTAGTAGTAGTAGTAGTAATAGTAATAGTAGCAGAAGAAGGTGTAGTAGTAGCAGTAGAAGTAATAGTATTAGTATTAGTGTTAGTAGCATTAATAGTAGTAGTAATAGTAGTGGTAGTAGTAGTAGTAGTAGTTATAATAGTAGCATTAGTAGTAGTAGCTTTGTTGTAGTAGTAGCAACAGCAGCAGTAGTAGCAGTACTAGTGGAAGTAGTTGTACCAGCTGTAGTCGTAGTAGTAGGAGAAGTAGTTGTAGTTGCAGTAATATAGCTATAGTGTAGCAGTAGTAGCAGTAGTAGCACCCTAGCAGCTCGGTAGCAATAGTAGTGATTAGTAGTTGTCGTATTTGTAGCCAGGAGTGATGGTAGTCGCAGTACTTGTGGGTAATAGTAGTAGAAATTATAGCAATCATTATAGTGGAAGTTAAAGTTGTGACAGTAGCCCATGGTAGCAAATATAGTTGTAGTAGCAGCAGTAGTAGCAGTAGAAGTAGTACTAGTAATAGTGGTAGTACTAGTAGTAGCAATTGCAGTAATATTAGTAGTAGCAGTATTATTAGTAGCAATAGTAGCATTGGTCGGAGTAGTAGCAACTGTAGTAGCTGTAGCAGTAGCAGTAGTAAAATTAGTAGGAGAAGTAGTAGTAGTAGTCGTAGTGGTAATAGTAGTAGTAGCAGTATTAGTAGTAGTTGTAGCAGTTGTAGTGGTAGTAGTCATAGTAGATGTAGTAGTAGTAATAGTAGCAGTAGTAGCAGCAATTGTTTTAGTAGTAATAGTAGTAGTGGCAATAGCAACAGTAGTAGTTGTTGTTGTAGTAGCTGAAATAGTATCAGTAGTAGTAGCGACAACACCAATAGTAGTTGTGTAGTACTAGTAGTAGTTGTAGTAGTAGGAGTAGTAGTAGTGGTGGTGGTAGCAGTAGCAGCAGTAGTAGTAATAGCAGCAATAGTGGTCACAGTAGTGGTAGTGGAAGTAGTAGAAGTAGGAGAAGTAGTAGTAGCCATTGTAGTAATATTAGTAGTAGTAATCATAGTAGTAGTATTAGTAGTAGTTTAGTAGAAGTAATAGCAGTCGTAGTAGTAGTGGTAGAAGTAGCAATAGTAGCCATAGTAGTGGTGCTAGTAGTTGAAGTAGTAGCAGCAGTCGTAGTATAAGTAGTAGTAGTATTAGTAGTTTTAGTTGTTCGGGTAGCAGTAGTAGTGCTAATAGTAGCATTAGTAGTTGCAGTAGTAGTAGGAGGAGAACTAGTAGGAGTTGTAATAATACTAGTAGTGGTAGCAGTAGTTGCAGTAGTAGTAGGAGGAGAACTAGTAGGAGTTGTAATCATAGTAGTAGTGGTAGCAGTAGTTACAGTAGCTGTTGTAGTTGTAGCATCAATAGTAGTAGCAATAGTAGTAGTAGCAAAGGTAGTAGTAGTAGTAGTACTAGTAGTAGTAGTAGTAGTAGTAGTAGTAGTAGTACTAGTCGCAGTAATTGTAGTGGTCGTTGTTGTAGTTATAGTAGTTTTAGTAAGAGTAGTGGTAGTTGTAGTTGTAGTTGTTGTAGCATTAGTAGTAGCAGAAGTTGTAGTGGAAGAAGTAGCAACAACAATAGTAGTAGTTATAGTTGTAGGAGTCACAGTTGTAGTAGGAGTAGTTGTAGGAGTAGTTGTTGTTGTTGTTGTAGTAGTAGTAGTTGTTGTTGTTGTTGTAGCAGTAGCAGTAGTATTATCTGCAATAGTACTAGTAGTATTTGTACTACTACTAGTAGTAGTAGTAGTAGCCACAGTAGTAGTAGTGTAGCAGCTGTAGCTGTAGCAGATGTAGTAGTAGCAGCTGTAGCTATAGCAGCAGCTATAGTAGTAGTAGTAGTGTAGTTGTAGTAGTAGGAAATGTAGTAATAGTAGTAGTAGTAGAAGTAGTAGAAGTAGTAGTTGTAGTTGTAGTTGTAGAAGTAGCAGTAGTAGTAATTGTAGTGCTACTAGTAGTCTTAGTAGTAGTTGTGGTAGTTGTCGTAATAGTAGTTGTAGAAGTAGTAGTATTAGTAGTAGTTGTAGTGGTAGTAGTAGTCATAGTTGGAGTATTACAACCAGTAGGAGCAGCAACAGTAGTTATTGTAGTAGTGTAGTAGTGGTAGTAGTTGAAGTAGTAGTAGTTGTTGCAGTAACAGCTGTAGGAGTAATATTAGCAGTAGGAGTAGTAATAGTAGTAATCCTTTTTGCAGTACTAATAGTAGTTGTTGTAATTGTACTAGTAGTAGTAGGATTTGTTGTAGGATTGGTAGTAGTAATAGTAGTTACAGTAGTAGTAGTCGAAAAACTGGCAGTAGTAGCAGTAGTGGTAACAGTAGTAGCTGTATTGGTGTAGTAGTTGTAGCAAAAGTTATAGCAACAGTAGTAGTAGTACTAGTAACATTAGTTGGAGTAGTAGTAGCTACAAGAGTAGAAGTCGTGGTAATAGTTGTAGTTGTTGTTGTAGTATGTGAAATAGTAGCT
The DNA here is from genome assembly GCA_005019695.1 of Trichopus zeylanicus subsp. travancoricus. NCBI lineage: Eukaryota > Viridiplantae > Streptophyta > Magnoliopsida > Dioscoreales > Dioscoreaceae > Trichopus > Trichopus zeylanicus. The sequence continues at coordinate 25,810 of RXID01021769.1, read as the reverse complement.
ATGGAAGAAATAGTTATAGCAGTTGTAGTACAAATAGGAGTATTAGGAGTTAGTCGTAATTATAGTAGTAGTTGTTGTTGTTATAGTTGTAGTAGTATTATAACTACTACAACTATTTCTATTACAATTATTATTCCTACTACTGCTTCTACTTCTACTACTACTATTACTACTACTACTACTACTACTACAACTACTACTACTACTATAACTACCATTACTACTACTGCTTCTACTATTACTACTACTATTACTACTACTGCTATTGCTACTACTGCTACTACTATGACTGCTACTACTACAACTTCTCCTATAATTAACACAACTACGACTTCTCCTACTACTACACAATCTTCTACTACCACTATTGGTACTACTACTTTTGCTACTACTACTACTACTACTCCTCCAGCTACTTCCAATGCTAGTACAGCTACTGCTACTACTACCTCTCCTACTACTACTACTACTACTGCTACTTTTATTACTACTGCGACTTCTACTATTTTTGCTGCCACTGCTGCTACTACTGCTACTACAACAATGATTGCTACTACTATTACTCCTCCTAGTACATCTTCTATTGCTGCTATAACCTCTATTATGACTACTACTAAAACTAATGCTACTACTACTTCTACTACAACAACTACAACAACTACTACTTTTGCTAATACTACTGCAACTACTACTACTATTACTATGGCTACTACTGACGCAACAGCTACTGCTACTATTACTACTCCTACTACTATTGCTACAACTATTGCTACTACTACTACTATTGCTGCTAGTGCTACTAATACTACTACCACTCCTCCTACTACTACTGCTATTATTGTTACTACTGCTATAACGGCTGCAGCAACTGCTACTACAACTACTACTAGTGCTACTGCTGCTGCTGCTACTAATACTGCTAGTGCTATTACTACTGCTACTTCCTCAACTCCTGTTTCTACAATAACCACTACTAGTACGACAACTAATACTACAACTACTGATACTACTACTACTATTACTACTGCTACCAGTACCACTACTACTACAACTACTGCAACTACTACTACAGCTAATGCTGCTATTACTTTTACTTCTACTACTACTACTACTATAACGACTACTTTTGCTACTATAACTCCTACTACTACTGCTATGACTCCTGTAGTGACTACTACTCCAGCTATGAGTGCTGCAGCTACTTCTGCTATTACTACAACAACAACAACAACAACTACTACTACTACTGCAACAACTACTACAACAACTACTACTACTCCTGCTACCACTACTTCTACAACTACTATAACTTCTACTGTGGCTATTACTACTACTACTACTAATACTACTGCTACTTCAGCCAATGCTACTACTACAACAACTAGTACTACTCCTACTGCTACTACTCTACATCTGCTACTACTATTACTACCACTATTAGTAGTAGCAGTAGAAATAGTAGTAGCAGTAGAAGTGGAAATAGCCGTAGTTGCGGAAGTAGTAGCCTTAGTAGTAGTTGTTGTAGTAGTAGTAGTAGAAGTAGCAATAGTAGTAGTAGTAGTAGTAGAAGTAGCAATAGTAGTAGTAGTAGTTGTTGTTGTTGTAGTAGTAGTTGTAGTAGTAGTAGTAATAGTACTAGCAGAAGTAGTATTAGTAGCAGCAGCAGCAGCAGCAGTAGTAGTAGTAGCAGTACTAGTAGTAGTGGTAGTAGTTGTAGCTGTACTAGTAGTAGTAGTAGTAGTAGTAGTAGTAATAGTAGCAATAGTAGTAGTTATAGCAGCAACAATAGTAGTAGTAGTAGAAGTAGCAGTAGCAGCAGCTATAGTAGTAACTGCAGTAGCAATTATAGCAGTAGCACTAGTAATAGCAATAGTAGTAGTAGTAGAAGTAGTAGTAATTGCAGAAGCAATAGTTTTAGTTGGAGTAGTAAGAGTAGTATTAATAGTAGCAGCAAAAGTAGCGGTAGTATTATTAGTAATGGTAGTCGAAGAGGTAGTAGTAGTATTGCCAGTACCAAAGATAGTAGTTATAGTAGTAATAGTAGCAGTAGTCGTAGTGGTAATAGTTGCAAAAGAAGTAGTAGTAGTAGCAATAGTGGTTGTTGTAGTAGCTACAGTACTAGTAGCAAAAGTAGTAGTGGTTGTAGTAGTGGCAGTAGCAGTCACAATAGTAGTTGTAGTAGTAGCAGCAGAAGTGGTAGTAGGAGTTGGAGTAGGTGCAGTAGTATGAGTTATAGTGGTAGTAGTCATACTAGTCAGAGTAGCAGTAGTAGCAGTAGCAGAGTAGGAGTAGTAGTAGGAGGAGGAGGAATAGTAGTAGTAGTAGTCATAGGAGTAGGAGTACAAGTGGTAACAGAACTCGCAGTAGTAGCAATAGTTGCAGTAGTAGGAGTGGTTGTAATTGCAGTAGATGGTGTAGCAGGGGTAGTAGGCATAGTAGTAGCCGCAGCAAGACTAGTAGTAACTATAGTAACAGTAGTGGAAGTAGTTTTAGTAGGAGTACTAGTAGTAGTAGTAGTAGCAGTAGTTGTGGTTGTAATAGTAGTAGTAGTTGCAGTTGGAGGTATAATAGTAGCAGTGGCAGCAGCAGTAGTAGTAGTAGTAGTAGTAGTAGTTGTTGTTGTTATTGTTGTTGTTGTTGTAGTAGTAGTAGAAGTAGAAGTAGTAGTATTCGGAATACTAGGAGAAGTGAGAGTTGGCGTTCGAGTAGTAGTTGCAGAAGTAGCAGTAGTACTAGTAGTATTAGTCATAGTATTAGTAGTAGTAGTAGTAGTAGTAGTAGTAGTAGTAGTAGTAGTAGTAGTAGTAGTAGTAGGAATAGTAGTATTAGTAGCAGCTATAGTAGTTGTAGTCATAGTAATAGTAGTAGTGGTAGTGGTTGTAGTAGAAGTAGCAGTAGTAGTAGTAGAGGTAGTAGCGGAAGCAGTAGTAGCAATAGTAATGGTGGCAAGAGTTGTAGTAGTAATAGTAGCAGTAATAGTAGTAGAAAAAGTAGTCGTAGTAGTAGAAGTAGTAGTAGAAATAATGGCAATAGTAGTAGTAGTAATAGCAGTAATAGGAGTAGTAGTAATTCTAGTGGCAAAAGTAATGGTAGTTGTATTTTTGGAGCAGGAGTTGGTGTATGAGTAGTTGTTGTAACAGTAGTACAAATAGTAGTAGTAGTACCAGTAGTAGTCGTAGTAAGAGTAGGAGGAGGAGAAGGAATACTATTAGTAGCAGTAGTAAGAGTGGTAGTTGTAGTAGTAGTTGTAGTAGTAGAAAGAGTAGTAGGAGTTGTCATAGTTGTTGGAGTTAGATTCAGAGTACTAGTAGTAGTAGTTGCAGTAGTAGTAGTAGAAGTAGTAATACTAGTAGTAGGGGTTGTAGCAGAAGTAGTAGTAGTAGTAGTAGCAACAGTAGTAGTTGTAACAAGAGCAGCAGTAGTAGTAGTTTTAGAAGTAGTAATACTAGTAGTAACAGTTGTGGCAGTAGTAGTTATACTAGTAATCGTAGTAGTAGCAGTAGTAGTTGTTGTAGTAGTTGTTGTAGTAGTGGAAGTAGTTGTAGGAGTGGAAGTAGGAGTAGGAGTTTGAGTAGCAGTAGCCATAGTAGTAGTAGTAGTAGTAGTAGTAGTAGCCGCAGTAGTAGTAGCAGTGGTAGTAGTAGTTGTTGTTATTACTATTGTATTAGTAGTAGTTGTAGAAGTCGAAGTTGCTATAGCAGTAGTAGTATAAGTAGGAATAGCAGTAGCAGCAGGAGGAGTAGCAGTAGTAGTAGGAGTTGGAGTTTGAGTATGAATAGTTATAGTAGCAGTAATAGTAGTAGTAGTAGTGGTGGTGGTAGTAGGAGTTGTAGTAGTGGTTGTGGTAGTAGTAGTTGTAGTAGTAGTAGTAATAGTAGTTGTTGTTGTTGTATTAGTAGTAGTAGTTGTTATAGTATAACTAGGAGTAGTAGTAGTATCATTAGGAGTAGCAGTTGTAGTAGTACTAGTAAAAGTAGTAGTAGTGGTGGTAGTAGTAGTAGTAGTAGCAATAGTAGTAGTACGAGTAATAGTAGTAGCAGTAGGAGTAGTTATCGTAGTAGTAGTACTTGCAGTATCAGCAGTAGTAGTACTAGTAGTATCAATACGAGTGATTGTAGTTGTTGTTGTTGTAGTTGTGGTAGCAATTGTACAAGTAGTAGTAGTAGTAGCTGTTGTTCTTGTCGTTGCAGTAGTTACAGTTGTCATAGTTGTAGTTGTAGCAAAAGTGGTAATAGTATTTATAGTAATAGTAATAGTAGAGGAAGTAGTAGCTGTAATATTAGTCGTAGTAGAAGTAGGAGCAGTAGTAGTAATAACAACAGGAGTAGTAGGAGTAATAGTAGGAGTAGCAGTAGAAGTAATAGTAGTAGTTGTAGTAATAGTAGTTGTAAAAGAAGTAATAGTAGAAGTAGGAGTAGTGGCAGTAGTAGCAGTTGTAGGAGTAGGGGTAGTAGTATTAGTAGTAGCTGGAGCAATAGTGGGAGTAGCAGAAGTTGTAATAGAAGTAGTAGTAGTAGTAGTACCCGTAATTGTAGTAGTAGTCGTGGTAGTAGTAGTAGTGGTTGTACTAATAGTAGTAGTACTAGTAGTAGTAGTAATAGTGGTAGTTGCAGTTGGAGTATTAGGAGTAGTAGTAGTTGTAGTTTTTATAGTAGTAGTAGTAATTATTATGGTAGTTATAGTAGTAGTAGGAGTAGTAGTACTTGTTGTTGCTGTAGAAGTCACAGTAGGAGTAGTGGTAGTAGTCATTGTTGTAGTAGCAGCAACAATAGGAGTAGTAGTAATAGTAGTAGTAGTAGTAATAGTTGTTGTTGTTGTAGTAGTAGTTGTAGTCATAGTAGAAGTTGTCACAGGAGTAGTGGTAATATTAGTTGTAGTAGTAGTCATAAAGTTAGTGGTAGTGGTAGTAGAAGTAGTAGTAGAAATAGGAGTAGCGGCAAAAGCTGCATTAGTACTAGTAGTTGTTGTCTTAGTGGTGGCAATAGCAGTAGTGGCTGTAGTAGTAGTACTAGCAGTTGCAATAGCAATAGTAGTAATAGTAGTAGTAGTAGCAGCAGTAGCATTGGTTGTTGTAGTGGTAGTTATAATAGTAGTAGTATTAGTAGTAATAATAGTAGTTTTAGGAGTTGGGGTAGTAGTTGGATGATTAGCAGGAGCAGCAGCAGCAGCAGCAGTATTAGTTGGAGTAGCAGTAGCAGAATCTGCAGCAACAATAGCAGCAGCAGTAGTAGTACGAGTAGTAGTAGTAGTAGTAGTAGCAGTAGCAGCAGTAGCAGTAGTAGTTGTAGTAGAAGTAGTAGTAGCAGCAATAGTAGTACCATCAGTCATAGTTGTGGTTGTAATAATAGTAGTAGTAGTAGGAGTAGGAGTAGGGGTGGGAGTTGGAAGAGTAGTAGGAGCAGCATCATTAGCAGTTGTAGGTGTAGCAGTAGCCGTAGTGGTAGTAGTAGTAGTAGTAGCAGTAGTAGCAGTCGCATTAGCTGTAGTATTAGTAGTAGGAGTAGTTGCAACAAATGTAGTACCACTTGTAGCAGTAGTAGTAGTAATAGTAGCAGTATTAGTAGTAGTACTACTAGTATTATTAGCAATAGTATTTGTTGTAGTAGTAGTAGTACTTGCAGTAGCTGCAATAGTAGTGGTTGTAGTCTCAATAGTAACAGTAGAAGTAGAAGTACTAGTAGTAGTAGCAGTCATAGTTGCAGTAGTATTAGTATTAGAGTAGTAGTTGTAGTGACAGTAGTAGTAGTAATAGTAGGCACAACAGTTGTAGTAGTAGTAGCAATAGCGATAGCAGTAGTCGTAGTAGGAGGAATAGTACTAGTACTAGTTGTAGTTGTTGTAGTAGTAGTAGCTGAAACTATAGCTGTAGTGGCCATAGTTACAATGGAAATTGTAGCAATAGCAATTGCTATAGTAGTCGTACTAGCAGAAATACTAGTATTAGCTGTAGTAGTAACTATAGTAGTAATACTAGTGGATGATGTAGCAGTAGTTGTAGGAGTGGTAGTAGAACTAGTAGTAGCTGGAGGAGGATGAGGAGTAGTACTTGTACTAGCAATAGTAAATATAATAGTAGCAGTTGTAGCAGTAGGGGTAGTAATAGCAATAGCAGTAGCTCTTGTAGTAGCAGTAGTAGTATTAGCTATACTAGTAGCAGTACGAGTAGTAGTAGTGGCAGTCGTGGTAGTAGCTATACTAGTAGCTATAATAGTAGCCATTGTAGTAGCATTAATAGTAGTATTAGCAGCAGTAGTTGTAGTGGCAATGGTATTAGTAGTAGTAGTACTAGTAGTTATAGCGATAGTAGTAGCAGAAGCAGAACCAGTAGAAGTAGCAATAGTTGCAGTAGTTGTAGCGCTAGTAGTAGTAGTAGCAGCAGTAGCAGTTGTAGTTGTAGCTATAGTAGTAGTTGTAACAGTAGCAGTAGTAGTAGTTGTAGCAATAGGACTAATGGAGGAGGAGGAGGAGGTGGAGTAGTAGTAGTAGTAGTAGTAGTAGTAGTAGTAGTATTAGTACTAGTAGATGTAATAGTAGTAGTAGTAGTAGTAGTTATTGTTGTTGTTATTGTAATAGTAGTAGTATTTGTAGTTGTAGTAGTAGTCGCAGCAACAGCAGCAGTAGTAGTAGTTGCAGTAGTAGTAGTAGTTGTTGTTGTTGTAGTAGTAGTAATAGGGGTAGTAGTAGTACTAGTAGTAGTAGCAGTAGTTGTCGTAAAAGTAGTGGTAGTAGTAATAATGATAGTTGTATTAATAGTAGTAGTGGCAGTAGTAGTAGCAACAGCTATCGTAGTAGGAGCAGCAATAGTTGTGGTTGTAGTAGTCATTGTAGTAGTTGGAGAACAGGTAGGAGTTGGAGTTGGAATAGGAGTAGTAGTAGGAGTTGTAGTTGTAGTAGTAGTACTAGTAAGAGTAGTGTTAGTTGTAGTAACAGGAGTAGGTGTAGTAGTAGTAGTCGAAGGGGGAGGAGTAGTAGTTGTAGTAGTAGTAGGAGAAGGAGTACGAGTTGTAATAATAGTAGTAGTAGTAGTAGAAGTTGTAGTAGTGGGTGTAGTAGCAATAGCAATAGTTGCACAAGTAGTAGTGGTAGGCATAGTAGTAGCAGCAGTAGTAGTAGCAGTAGTAGTAGTTGCGATAGTAGTAGTAGTGGAAGTAGTAGTTGTAGAAGTAGAAGTAGTATTAGAAGTAGACGAAGTGGTAGTTTTAGGAATAGTAATAGGGCTGGGAGTTGAATTTGGAGTAGCAGTATTAGAAGAAGTAGTGGTTGCGGTAGTAGTACTAGACGTAGTAGTAGTAGTAGCAATAGTAGTAGTATTGGCAGTAGTCATAGTAGTAGTAGGATGAGGAGGAGAAGGAGTAGTAGCTATTGTATTAGTTGTAGCAGTGGTAATAATAGTAGTAGCAGCAATAGTAGTAGTAGTAGTAGTAGTAAGAGTAATAGTAGGAGGAGTAGTTGTTATTGTAGCAGAAGTAGTAGTTTTCCTACTAGTAGTAGGAGTATTAGGAGAACTAGTAGTAGTAACAGAAGTAGGACTAGCAGGAGTAGTAGCAGTAGTAGTAGTAGTAGGAGTAGTGAGAGTTGTAGTAGAAGTAGTAGGAGCATTAGAAGTAGTAGTATAGCAATAGTAGTAGTCGTAGTAGTAGTAGTAGTAGGAGTATTAGGATTAGTAGTAATACTAGTAGTAATAGTTGTTGTAGTAGTAGTGGTAGTAGAGTACTAGTAGGAGAGGCAACAATAGCAGTAGTGGTCGTAGTTGTGGTAGTAGTACTATTTGTAGCGGTAGTAGCAGTAGTAGCAGTAATAGTAGTAGTAGTGCTAGTAGTTGTAATAGTAGTACTAGTAGTAGTAATAGTAGGAGTAGTAGTAAAAGTAGTAGTAGCAGTGGTAGTAGTAGCAGGAGCAACAGTAATAGTAGTACCAGTAGTAGATATAGTAGTGTTAGTAGTATTATTAGTAGTTGCAGTAGCAGTAGTAGTGGTAGATGTACCAATAATAGTAGCAGTAGTAGTAAAAGTAGTAGCCGTTTTACAAGAAGTAATAGTAGCATAAGTAGTTGCCGTAGTAGAAGTAGTCGTAGTGGTAGCAATACTAGTAGTAATAAGGGAATTAGTCATAGTGGAAGTAGTAGTAGCAATAGCAGTAGTTGTTGTAACAGTTATAGGAGTAGTAGTTGTTGTTGTTATTCTAGCAGCAACAGTAGCAATAGTAGCAGCAGCAGCAGCTTTAGTAATAGCAGCAGTTTTAGTAATAGTAGTTGGAGGAGTTGGAGCTGTACTGGTAGTAGTAGTTGTCATAGTAGTTGTAGTAGTAGTATTAGTAGTAGTAGTACTAGTAGTAGTAGTTGAAGTGGTAGCAGTAGTAGTGGGAGCAGTAGTAATAGTAATAGCAGTAGTAGTAGTACTAATAGTGGTAGTAGTAGCAAAAGTAGTGGCAGTAGTACAAGTTGTGGTACAAGTAGAAGCAGCAGTAGTAGTAGTTGCAGTCGTGGTAGCAACAACAGTAGTAGTAGCAACAACAATAGCAATAGCAGTTGTAGCAGCAGTAGGAGTAACTGCAGTAGTACTAGAAGTAGTAGCCACATTCGTAGTAGTAGTTGCTGTAGTACTAATAACTGTAAAAATGGTAGTATTGGTAGCTGCACTAGTTGTAGTAGCAGTAGTAATACTAGTAGCAAAAGCAGCAGTAGTAGTAGTTGCAACATCAGTAGCACAAATAGTAGTACTAGTAGTAGTAACGGCAATAGTAGTAGTACTTGAAGTAGCAGTTGCAGCAGTGGTAGAAGTAGTAGTAGTATTAGTATTAGCTGTAGTAGTAGTTATCACAGTGGTAGTGGTGGTCATAGTAGTAGTCATAGCAACATTAAGAGCAGTAGTAGTAGAAGTAGCAATTGTAGCAGTAGTAGTAGCAGTAGTAGTTGTAGTTGTTGATAGTAGTAGTAGTAGCAGTTGCAGTAGCTATAGTAGTAGTATCAATCGGAGTAGAAGTGGCAGTAGCTGTAGTAGCAGCAACAGTAGTTGTAGCAGTAGACACAGCAATAATAGTAGTTGTTGTAGTAGCAGCTGTAGTGGTTGTAATAGTTGTGGCAGAAGTTGCAATTGTCGTAGTAGTAGTAGCCGGTGCTGCTGTAGTAGTCGTAGTAGCAGTAGAAGCAGTAGTAGTAGCTGTAAGAGAAGTAGTAGTAATAGCAGTAGCAGTAGCAATGGAAGTAGTAGCAGCTAAAGCGGCTATAGTAGTAGTAGTAGTTATACTAGTTGTAGTAACTGAAGTAGAAGCAGTATTGGTTTTAGTAGTAATACTAGCAGCAGGAGTAGTAGTAGTAGTAATAGTAGCAGTAGAAGCAACAATAGTAGTAGTTGTTGTAGTAGTACAAGTAGTAAAAGCCGAAGTAATAGTAGTAGCAGTAGTAGTAGTAGTCATACTCGTTGTCACAGCAGTAGGAGCAATAGTGGTAGCAGTAGCAGCAGCAGTTGTAGTAGTACCAGCAGCAGAAGCAGCTCTAGTAGTAATAGTAGTACTAGTTGCAGTGGTCATAGTAGATGCAGTAGTCATTGTAGTACCAATAGTAGTAGCAGTAGTATCAATAGACATTGCAGCAGCAGTAGCAATAGTACTTGTAGTAGTAGCTATAACAGCAGAAGCAGTAGAAGTAGTAGTAGTAGTAGCAACAGCAGCAATAGCAGTTGTAGTAGTAGTAGCACCAGTAGCTGTAGAAGCAGTATTAGTAGTAGCAACAGCCTCATTAGTTGTTGTAGTAGTAGTAATTGTAGTAATAGTAATAGTAGCAGTAGTAGAAGTAGTAGTAATTGCAGTAGCAGTAGCAGTAGTAGCAGTAGCTGTAGTTGTATTAGCAGTAGTAGTAGTAGTAGTAGTAGTAGTAGTAGCAGCAGCAGTAGTAGTAGTAATTGTAGTAATAGTAGAAATAGCAGCAGTAGTAGTAGCTGTAGTAGTAGTAGTAGTAGTAGTGGTAGAAGTAGTTGCGGTAATAGTAGGAGTTATGGTAGTGGTAGTACTAGCAGAACCAGTCGTAGCAGTAGTAGTAGCAGTTATAGTAGCAGCAGTAATAGTAGTAGTATTTGTAGCTGCAACATTAGCAGTGAAAGTAGTAGTAGTAGTACTCGTAGGGGTCGTAGTGGCTGTAGCTGTAGTAGTAGTTGTACTTATTGTAGTAGTAGTACTCGTAGGGGTCGTAGTGGCTGTAGTTGTTGTAGTAGTAGTAAGAATAGTAATTCTAGTAGTAGTAGCAGCAATTATAGTGGTAGTAGTAGAGGAGTAGTAGTTACAGCAGTCGGAGGAGTAGTAGTAGTTGCAGAAGTAGTAATAGTAGTCCCAATAGCAGTAGGAGTAGTAGGTGTAGTAGCAGTGGTAGTAGTAGAAGTAGTAGTAGCAGTGTTAGTAGTAGCACCTATAGTATCAGTGGTAGCAGTTGTTGTAGCAGTAGTAGTACCCATAGTAGTAGTAGTAGTAGACAGACTAGTAGTAGTAGTGTTAGTAGTAGTAGTAGTAGTAGTAATAATAGTAGTAGTAGTAGTAGTAGTAGTAGTAGTAGTAGTAGTAGTAGTAGTAGTAGTAGTAGTAGTAGTAGTAGTAGTAGTAGTAGGAGTCGCAGTTGCAGTCATAGTAGTAGTTGTAGCAGCAGCAGTAGTAGTAGTAGTGGCAGTAGTATTAGTAGTAGTAGTAGTAGTAGCAACAGTAGCAGTACCAGTAGTAGTAGGTGTAGCAGTTGTAGCATTAGCAGTATTTGCAGTAGCAATAGTAGAAGTAGTACTTGCAGCTATGGCGAAAGCAGTCGTAGTAGCAGTAGTAGTAGTATTCACTGCAGTAGTCAGAGTAGCAATAGTAGCAGTAGAAGTAGTAGTAGCAGTAGGAGTAGTAATAGGAGGAGTAGTAGGCGCAGTACTTATAATAGTAGTTGTAGCTATAATAATAGCAATAAGAGCAACAGCTGTAGTAGTATAAGCAATAGTTGCAGTAGAAGTAGCAGTAGTAGTAGTAGTCATAGTAGCAATAGCAGTCCTAGTAGCAGTAGCAGTAGTACTAGGAATAGTAGTAGTAGTAGCAGCAGTAGTAGTATGAGGAGGTGGAGGAGGAGGAGGAGTAGTACAAGTACTTGTAGTAGTTGTTGTAATAGTTGTAGTAGCAGTAGTGGCAGTAGTAGTAGCAGTTATAGTAGTAGTAGCAGCAGTAGAAGTATTATTAGCTATAGTAGAAGCAGTTATAGTATTAGTAGCAGCTGTAGTATTAGTAGTTATAGTAGTAGTAGCAGTAGTAGTAGCTGTCGTAGTAGCATTAGAAGTAATATTAGCAGTAGTAATAGTAGTAGCAGTATTGCAGCCGTACCCGTAGTAGTAGCAAAAGCAGAATCAATAATTGTAGTAGCAAAAGTAGTAGCATTTGTAGCAGTTGCAATTGTGGTAGTTGTAGCAGCAGTAGTTGTTGTTGTTGTAGCAGTATCGGTAGTTGTCTTAGTAGCAATTATAGTTGTAGTAGTTACGATAATAGTAGCAGTGGAGCAGTAGTACTAATAGTAGTGGTGGTGGTAGTAAATATAGTCGTAGTAACAAAAATAGTAAGAGTGGTCGTTGTAGTAGTAGTAGTAGCGGTTGTAGCAGTGATAGCAGTAGTTATCGTACTAGTAGTTTTAGCAGTATAGTAGAAGTAGTAGTAGTAGCAATAGTTGTAGTAGCAGTAGCAGTAGTAGTTGCAGTAGCAATAGTAGTTGTAGTAGTGGTAGTAATACCAGTAGCAAAAGTAGTAGGAGCTGTAGTAGTAGCAGTAGCAGCACTAGCAGTTCCAATAGTAGTAGCAGCGATAGCGGTAGTAGTAGTGGCAGTATTTGTGGTTGCAAGAGCAACAGTAATAGGACTAGTAGTAGCTGTAGCAAGTGTAATAGTAGTAGGAGTAGTTATAGTAGTAGTGGCAGTAGTAATTATTGCAGCAGGAGTACTTGTAGTAGTAGGCGTAGCAGTCCTAGTAGTAGTTATTGAAGGAGTAATAGTAGTAGTAGTAGGAGGAGGAGGAGTAGGAGTAGTTGTTGTTGTTGTAGTAGCAATAGTAATAGTAGTAGTAGTAGTCGTCGTCGTAGTAGTCGTAGTAGTAGTAGTAGTGGTGGTGGTGGTGGTGGTGGTGGTGGTGGTGGTGGTGGTGGTGGTGGTAGTAGTAGTAGTAGTAGTAGTAGCAGTAGTAGCTGTAGCAGCATTAGTGGTAGTAGTAGTTGTTGTTGTTGTAGTAGTAGTAGCAGGAGCAGCAGCAGCAGCAGCAATAGTAGAAGTAGTAGTAGTAGAAGTAGTTGTTGCTGCAGTAGGAGTAGCAATAGGATTTGCAGTAATAGTTGGAGTACTAGTAGTTGTAGTAGTAACGGAAGTAGCAGCAATAGTAGTTGTAGTAGTTGCTGTAGTAGTAGTAGTAGTAGCAGCAGTAGTAGTTGTTGTTGTTGTTATAAACATAGTTGTAGTAGCAGTAGTCGCAATAACAGAAGTAATAGCTGTGTTAGTAGCAAAAGTAGTAGTATGAGTAGTAGTAGCATTAGCATTTGCAAAAGTAGTAGCAGGAGCAATAGTAGCGGTAGCAGTAGTACTTGCAATAGTAGAACTAGTAGGAGTAGTAGTAGTACTAGTAATAGCAAAAGTTCGAGTAGTAGCAATAGTAATTGTAGCAACAGTAGGGGTAGTAGTAGCTGTCGGAGTAGTATTAGTAGTAGTAGCATTAGTAGTAGTAATAGTAATAGTAGTAGTAGTAGTAGTAGTAGTAGTAGTAGTGGTAGTAGTACTAATACTTTTAGTTGTAGTAGTAGGCAAAGTAGCAGCAGTAGGAGGAGTAGTAGTAGTAATAGTAGCACCAATAGTAGTAGTAGTAGTAGTAGCCACAGTTGTAGTTGCACCAATAGAAGCGTTATGAGGAATGATAGTAGTAGTATTTGTAGCAGTAGTGGTAGTAGTAGTAGAATTAGTTATAGTAGAGTAACAATAGTAGTAGTCGTAGTAGTATCAACAACAGACGCAGTAGTAGCAATAGTTGTAGCAGTGGTAGAATTAGTACTAGTAGTCATAGTAGTAGCGGTAGTAGTAGGACATGTAATAGTCGCAGTAGTAGTAGTAGTAATCACTGTGGTATCAGTTGTAGCATTATAAGTAGCAGTAGTTCTAGAAGTAGGGGTAGTAGTAGGAAAAGTGGTAGAAGCACCTATAGCTGTTGTCATAGTCATAGTTGGAGTAATAGTTGTAGCACTAGTTGCGATTGTAGTAGCAGTAGTAGCAGTAGTACTAATAGTAATAGTCATAGTTGTAATAGAAGTAGTAGCAACAATAGTAGCATTAGAATTAGTAGTAGTAGTAGTAGCAATAGTAGTTGTTCCAATAGTAGTAATTGTAGTGGTAGTAGTAGCAGCATAAGTAGTAGTACTACCAGTATTATTTATTGCAGTAACAGTAGTAGCAGTAGTATTAGTACCACAACTACTACCACTAATAGTAGCAATAGTAGTAGTGGTTGCAGTAGCAGTAGCAAAAACAGTCGTAGTTGCATAGGTAGTAGTATTAGCTATTGTAGTAGTAGCAGCAGTAATGGTAGAAATTGTAGTAGCAATAGTAGTAGTAGTAGCAGTAGCGGTAGTAGTTGTAGTACTAGTAGTAGTTGTTGTAATAGCAGCAGTAGTAGCAGTAGCAGTAGTGGCAGTAGTTGTAGTAGTAATAGTAGCAGTCTGAGGAGGAGTAGTAGTAGTAGTATTAGCTTGAGTAGTAATAGTAGTAGTAGTAGAAGTAATAGTAGTAGTAGCAGTAGTAGTAGTGGCCGTAGTAGGAGCAGTAGTACTATTACTAGTAGTAGTAGTTGCAATAGTGGCTGTAGTGGCAGTAGTTGCAGTAGCAATAGTAGCAATAGGAGTAGTAGTAGCAGTAGCTGTAGCTGTAGCAGTCGTAGTAGTAGTTGCAATAGTATTAGTTGTGGTAGTAGCAGTAGGAGTAGTAGTAGCAGCAACATAAGCAGTAGCAATAGTAGTAGTAGTAGTAGTAGTAGTAGGAATAGTACTGGTGCTAGTATTATTAGTTGTAATAGTAGTAGTAGTAGTCGCAGTAGTAGTGGCAGTAGTAGTTGCAGTAGAAATAATAGCTGTAGGGGTAGTGTTAGCTGTAGTAGTAGCTATAACAGAAGTAGTGGTAGCATTAGTAATAGTAGGAATTGTAGTAGCAGTAGTAGTAGCAATCGAAGTAGCATTTGTAGTAGTATTTGTAGTAGTAGTAGTAGTAGGAGTGGTATTCGTAGCTGTAGAGGTAGTAGTAGTAGCTGTAGCGGTAGTGGTAACGCTAGTAGTAGTGGTGGTAATAGTAGCAGTAGTGGTAGCAATAGTAGTAGCTGTAGCAGCAGCAGTTGTTGTTGTTGTTGCTATAGCAGTAGTTGTAGTAATAGTAGGAGCAGTAGTAGTAGCAATAAGAGTAGTAGTACTAATAGTAGTAGTAGTGGTGGAATGAGTAGTCATAGTAGCAATAATAGTGGAAGTAGTAGTATTAATAGTAGTAGCAGTTGTAGCAGGAGTGGTAATTTTAGTAGTTGTAGTAGCAGTTGTAGCAGCAGTTATCATACTAGCATTTATAATAGTGTGGTAGTAGTGGTAATAGTGGTATTAGCAGTAGCAGTAGTGGTTACAGTCATAGTAGCAGAGGTAGTCGGAGTAGTATTAGCAGTTGTCATAGTATTTGCGGGAGTAGCAGTAATGGTGGTAGTATTGGCAATATTTGTCATAATAATAGAAGCAGTATTTGTACTAGCAGTGGATGTAGTAGTTGTAATAGTAATAGGAGTAGCAGCAGCAGTAGTGGAAGGAGAAATAGTTATGATAGTAGTTGTTGTTGTATTTGTAGCGCTAGTAATTCAACTAGTAGAAGCACTAGTAGCAGTTGTTGTAGCGGCAGTAGTTGTAGTAGTAGTTATAGTTGTTGTGGGAGTAGTAGTAGTAGTAGTAGTAGTAGTAGTAGTAGTAGTAGGGATAGTGGTAGGAGTAGTAATAGTACTAGTAGTAATAGTAGTAGTTGTAGTAGTAGTAGTAGTTGTTGTTGTTGTTGTTGTTGTTGTTGTAGCTATAGTAGTAGTAGTAGTAGTAGCGGTAATAGTAGTTGTTGTAGTAATTCTTGTTATTGCAATAGCTGCAGTAGTTCGGGTACTAGTAGTTGTAATAGTAGTAGTAGTAGCACGAGTCACAGCAGCAGTAGTAATTATAGTAGTAGTAGCAGTAGTAGTAGCCATAGTAGTAGTTATAGTGGTTGCAATAGTAGTAGTTCTAGTTGTTGTTGCAGCAGCAATAGTAATAGTAGTTTTAGTAGTTGTAGCAATAGTCGTAATAGTTGCAGTAGTATCAATAACAAAAGTAGTACAGTATTAGTAGCAGTATTAGTAGCATTAGGAGTAGTAGTAGTAGTAGCAGTAGTAGTACTAATACCAGTAGTAGTCATGGTTAGAGTAGTCATAGTAGCAATAATAGTAGTAGTGGGATTAGTTGTAGCAGCAGCTATAGTTGGAGTGGTAGTTGTAGTAGTTGTAGTAGCAGTTGCAGCAGCAGTAGCAGTAGTTATCATACTAGTAGTTGTAGTAGTGCAGTAGTAGTAGCAGTGGCGGTATTCATAGTAGTAGTAGTAGTTATGATCGTAGTAGCAGGGGTAGTAGGAGCAGCAGTAGCCAGAGTAGCAGTAGTGGTAGTAGTAGTGGGAGTATTTGTAAAAGCAATAGAAGCAGTAATTATACTAGTAGTGGATATAGCAATTGTAATAGCAGTAGGAGTAGTAGCAATAGTTGTTGTAGTAGCAATAGCAGTTGCAGTAGCAGCAGCAGTAGTGGAAAGAGGAATAGTTATGATAGTAGTTGTTGTTTTTGTAGCTGTAGTAATTGTCCTAGTAGGAGCGCTAGTAGCAGTAGAAGTATCAGCAATAGTCGTAGTAGTAGTTATAGTTGTTGTAGGAGGAGGAGTAGTAGTAGTAGTAAGGATAGTGGTAGTAGTAATAGTAGTAATAGTAGTAGTTGTTGTACTAGTGGTAGTAGCAGTAGTAGTAGGAGTAGTAGTAAGAGCAGTTGTAGTAGTAGTAGTAGTTCTAGTAGTAGTAGTAGTAGCAAGATTAGTAGTAGGAGTAGTAGAAGTTGTAGTTGTAGTAGTAGTAGTAGTAGCAGTAGCAGCAGTAGTAGTAATAGGATTAGTAGGAGGCATAGGAGGAGTGGTAATAGCAGTTGTAGTAGAAGTTATTGTAGTAGTAGTAGTGGTAGTAGCAGTATGAGTAGTAGAAGCAGTAGTAATATTAGTAATAGTGGCAATAGGAGTAGTAGTAGCAGTAGTAGTAATAGTAGTAATAGTAGCAGTGATAGAAGCTGCAGTAGAAGTTGTTGTAGGAGTAGTAGATGTAGCAGTATTAGTAGTAATAGTTGTAGTAGTAGAAAAAATTGTAGGAATAGTAGCCATTGCAATTATAGTAGTCGCAGTAGTAGCAGTGATGGTAGAAGCTATAGCTGTAGCGATAGTTGCAGTAATAGTTGTAGCAGTAGCAGTAGGAGCAATTATTGTAGCAATAGTTGAAGTAGTAGTAGTAGTAGTAGTAGCAGTACTAGTAGTAGCAGCAGTAGTAACAGTAGTATAAGAAAAAGTAGTAGTAGCCATAGCAGTTGGAGTAGTAGTAGTAATAGCAGTAGTTGTGATAGTAGTAATTATTGTTGTAGTAGTAGTAGTAATAGAAGTTGTAGTTGTAACAGTAGTAGTAATCGTAGTAGTAGTTGTGGTTGTTGTAGCAAGAATATTAGCAGTAGTGGTAGTGGTGGCAACAGAAGTAGTAGTAATAGCAGTAGTAGTCATAGTAGTTTTAGCAGTAATAGCAGTTGTAGCAGTAGTAGTAGTAGTTATATCAGTAGCTGTAGCATAAGTTGTGGCAGCTTCTATAATAGTAGTCGTAGTCGTAGTAGTTGCAGTAATAGTAGTTGGAGCAGTCGTAGTTGTAATAGAAGTAGTCGTAGTAGGAGGAGGAGGAGAAGTAGTATTAGTAGTAGTAGTAATGTTGTAGTAGTAGTAGTAGTAGTAGTAGTAGTCGTAGTAGTAGTAGTAGTAGGAGGAGAAGTAGTAGTAGGGGGAGAAGTAGTAATAGGAGGAGGGAAAGTAGCAGAAGATGTAGTAGTCATAGAAGTAGTAGCAATCGTAATAGTCAAATTAGCAATTGCAGAGTAGCAGTAGTAGTGACAGTTGTAGTAGTAGTAGACGCCGTAGTAGTTGTAGCAATAGTAGCCCATGGATTTGTAGTAGTAGAAGTTGCAGGAGTTGTAATAGTTGTCGTAGTAGCAGCAGTAATAGTAGTAGCAATAGTGTTATTGCGGTAGTAGTAATCAGAGAAGCAATTGTGGTAGTACTAGTAGTAGTAGTAATAGTAGTAGTATAAGTAGTAGTAGTAGAAGTAGTTGTAGTTGGAGTAGTAGTAGTAGTAGTAGTTCAAGCTGCAAGTGCAATATTAGTAGTAGTAGTAGCAGCAGCAGTAGTAGTTATTATAGTAGTAGCTAAAGCAGAAGCAGAAGAAGTAGAAGTACAAATCATAGTCATAGTAGCAGTAGTAGCGGTAGCAGCAGAAGTAGCAACAGTTGTTGTAGTAGTAATATACATAGCAATAGTCGTAGTAGCATTTGAACTAGTAGTCATAGTAGTAGTAATAGAAATGGTAGCACTAGTAGTAGTAGTAGTAGCAGAGTTTGTAGTAGTAGTGGCAGTAGTTGCAGAAGTAGTAGGAGTAGCAAAAGTAGCAACAGAAGTCGTAGTAGTAGTAGTAGTAGGAGTAGTAGAAGCTGAAGTTGAAATGGCAGTAGTGGTACTAGTAGCAGTCATATGATTAGTAGTAGTAGTAGAAGTAGTACTAGTAGCAACAACAGAAGCAGTAGTAGGTACTAGTAGTATTAGTAGCAGTAGCAGCAATAGTAGTGGTGGTGGAAGTAGTAGTAGTAGCAGTAGTAGTAGTCGTAGTCATAGTAGTAGTAGTAGGAGTAATAGAAGTAGCAATAGTTGTTGAAATATTGGTTGTAGCGGTAGTAGTAGTACTACTACTAGTAATAATAGTAGTAGTACTACTACTAGTAATAATAGTAGTAGTCGTTGAAGAAGTAGTAGTACTAAAAGTAGTCATTGTAGTAGGAGTAGCAGTTGTACGAGGAGTAGTAGTTGTAGTAGAAGTGGCAGTAGTTGAAGTAGTAGTAGTAGTAGTCGAGTAGTAGTAGGAGTAGTAGTAGTCGAATTTGTAGTAGTAGTAGTAGTTGTTGTTGTAGTAGCAGGAGCATGGGTAGTAGTAATAGTAGCATTTGTGGAAGTAATAGTTGTACTAGGAGACGTAGTTGTAGTTGTAGTGTAATAGCAACTGCATTAGTAGTAGTAGTAGTACTAGTAGTATTAGTAGTAGTGGTTGTTCTTATTGTTCTTGTAGAAAAAATAACAGCTATAGTTGTAGTAGTGATAGTTGCAGTGGTTGCAGTAGTTGCAGTTGTAGTAGTAGTAGTAATAGTAGTTGCTGTTATTATTGTTGTTGTAGTAGTTGTTGTAGCAGCACGAGTGGTAATAATTTTAGCTGTAGTAGTAGTTGTTGTAGCAGCAGTAGCAGTAGCAGTAGAAGCAGTAGTAGTAGGTGTAGGAGTTGTAGTATTAGTAGTAGTGCTAGTAGTAGTAGGAGGAGGAGGAGGATTAACAGTAGTTGTAGTGGTAGTAGTTGTTGTGGCAGTAGTAGTAGTTGTTGTGCTAGTAGTGTTGTTGAAGTAGTTGTTGTCATTGTTGTTGTCGTAGTAGTAGTAGTAGTATTAGTAGTGGAAGTAGTAGTTGTTGTAGTATTATTATTATTATTATTAGTAGTAGTAGTAGTAGTCGTAGCAGCAGTAGTAGTAGTCGTAGCAGCAGCTATAGTAGTAGTAGTAGAAGTACTAACGGTGGTAGTAGTAGTAGCAGCAGTTGTTGTAGTAGTATCGGTAGCAGTAGTTTTTGCAGACGCAATGGCTGTAGTAGAAGTAGAAGTAGTATAATTATTGGTAGTAGTAGTGGACTTAGTATTAGTAGTAGTAGCAATAGTTGTAGCAGTAGTCATAGTAGTAGCAGCAGCAGTACTACTAGTTGTAGTACCCGTAGTAGTCGAAGTTATTGTAGTAATAGTAAGTGCAGTAGTTTTAGTGGCAGTGTTAGTATCAGTATTAGTAGTTGTAGAAGCAGTAGCTGTAGTAGGAGTAGTATCAGTAATAGCAGTAGCAATAGTAGTAGCGGTAGAACTAGTAGCAGTTGTAGTAGCAACAGCAGCAGTAATAATATTAGTTGTAGCAATAGTAGCATTAGTGGTAGCAGAAGTAGTAGTAGTAGTAGTAGTGCGAGTAGCAGCAGCATCAGTTGTAGTTGGAGTTGGAGTAGTGGTAGTAGTAGTTGTTGTTGTTGTGGTAGCAGTAGTAGGAGAAGTAGTAATAGCAGTTGTGGTATTAGTAGTAGTTATAGTTGTTGCAGTAGCAGTAGTTGTAGTAAAAGACTTAGTCACAATAGTACTAGTAGTAGTTGTAGCTGCGGAAGCAGTACTAGTGGTAGTAGTAGCCATAATACCAGCAATTGTAGCAATAGTAGTAGTCGTGACAATTGTAGCAATAGTAGTAGTGTGGCAGTCGTAGTAGTAGCAGTTGTAGCAGCAGCAGCAGCAGTATTAGTAGCAGTACTATCTACAGTATCTGTAGCAAAAGTAGTAGGAGAAAATGTAGTACAAGCAGTAGTAGTAGTAGTCATAATGGTAGTAACAATAGCAGTAGTAGTGTCAATAGTAGTAGTAGTTGGGGTAGTGGTAGTAACAGTAATAGTAGCGGTACTAGCTGTAGTAGCAAAAGTAGTTGGAGTAGTAGTAGTTGCGACAGTTACAGCAGTAACACTAATAGCTATAGTAATAGTAGTAGAAGTAGTAGCAGTGGGAGTAGTAGTTGCAGTAGTAGTCATAGTAGAAGTAGTAGTTGCAATAGTAGTAGTAGTATTAGAATTTATAATATAAGTAGTAGTAGCAGTACTGGTAGGCGTAGTAGATGAATTAGCAGTTGTCGGGGTAGTACCAGAAGTAGTAGTTGTTGTTGTAGTAAAAGTAGTAGTGTTAGTATCAGTAGTAGTAGCTGTATTTGTATTATGTAGTCCATAGTAGAAGTTGGAGCAGTAGTAGTTGCTACTTCTACTCCTACTACTACTACTGCTGCTGCTGCTGATACTACACTACCATTGCTACTACTATTTCTACTACTACTACTACTACTACTACTACTACTACTACTACTACTACTACTACTACTAGTACTACTACTACTATTGCTAATACTAGTATACTACTACTACTACTACTAGTAGTAATGCTACTACTCCAACAACGACTACAATTACTACTACTAATACTACTACTCCTACTACTACTACTGCTTCTGCTACTATACCTACTACTATTACTACTGTTACTACAACTACTCCAACAACAACTACTAATACTATTACGGCTACTACTATGCCTACTATTACTACTACAACCACTCCTACAGCTAATATCACGACTACAACTACTATGGCTACTACTACGCCTACTACTACAACAACAACCACTCCTACTGCTAATATCACTACTACTACCACTATTACTACTACAAGTACCCCTATTGCTACTACTACTACTACTCCTGCTACTACAACTACTGCTACTCCTACTCCTACTCCTATTACTACCACTTCTACTGCACCTCCTCCTACTACTACTACAACTACCACTGCTACTACTACTACTATATTTACTACTACTATACTACTACTCCAAGTCTTACTCCTGTTGCTACACATAATACTACTTCTACTTCTATAACTACTACTACAACAACTAGTACTTCTTCTTCTACTACTACTACTACTCTTGAATCTACTACTACTGTTGTTGCTACTAGCACTACTAGTACTACTCCTATTACTCGAACTACTATTGCTACTACTGCTACTACTATTGCTAGTACTCCAACTACTACAACTTCAACTACTTCTGTTGCTACTCATACTACTACTACTACTAATAATGCTCCTAGTACTACTACTAATACTACTTTTGTTCCTACTACTACTTCTGCTCCTACACCTACTCCACCTACTACTTCTTCTTCTTCTACTACTACTATTACTGCCACTACTATTACTACTTCTACTTCTGCTGCTACTACTACTATTGCTAATAGTACTACTACCACTACTACTACTACTACTACTTCTGCTACTACAACAACAACTACTACTACTACAACTACGGTTGCTACTATTTCTTCTACTAATACCACTATTTCTACTGCTATTACTGCTACTAATACTAGTACAACTCCTGGTACTATTATCACTTCTACAACAACAACCA
This sequence comes from Trichopus zeylanicus subsp. travancoricus, assembly GCA_005019695.1. Lineage (NCBI taxonomy): Eukaryota > Viridiplantae > Streptophyta > Magnoliopsida > Dioscoreales > Dioscoreaceae > Trichopus > Trichopus zeylanicus. Next base: position 4,436 of record RXID01021769.1, on the reverse strand, counting down.
TGACAACAACAAGTTCTTCTACTAGTGCTTCTGCTACTACTGCTGCTACTTCTACTACTACTACTACTACTTCCACTACCACTACTACTACAACAACAACTACTACTGCTACTACTACTAGTACTAGCACTACTACTACCACTACTACTACTACTATAACTTCAACTACTACTACAACTACTACTTCTACTATGGCTACTAGAAGTAGTACTACAACTACCACAACAACTTCCTCTTCTACAACTACTACAACTTCTGCTACTACTACTACTACTATAACTAATACTACTACTAGTTTTACAACTTCTACAACTACTGCTACTACTACTACTTCTAATGTTAATACTAGTACTATTGCTACTACTACTCCTATTACTACTACTACGACTCCTATTACTGCTTCTACTACTATTACTACTATTACTGCTAATACTACTACAACTGTTACTACTGCTACTACTACTACTCCTCCTCCTCCTCCACCGCCTACTCCTACTACGACTACCGCTATAATAACTACTACTATTGCTCCCGGTACTACAAGTACTGATACTACTACTAATGCTACTTTCGCTACTGCTACTCCTACTACTATGACTGCTACAAATACCACTAGTGCTACTATTACTACAACTACTAGAACAACTGCTGCAACTACTACTACCACTACAACAACAATAACTACAACTACTCCAATTGCTACTACTAGTCATAATGCTACAAATACTACAGCTATTACTACTACTACTACTACTATGACAACTATTACAGCTGTTGCTTCAACTAGTGCTATTACTACTTTTGCTAATAATACCACTACTACTACTACTACAACACTACTACTAATACTCCTACTACCACTACTACTACTACTCTCATTCCTACTACTACTACCACAGCAACTACTCCTACTGCTACTATGACTCATAATACTACTAGTGCAGCTCCAACTACTACTACAACTACTACAACAACTACTACTACTATTACTCCTACTACTGCTACAACTATTACAACAACCGCAACTCCTACTGGTATAACAAATTCTACTACTACTCCTAATACTACTACTAGTCTTGGTACTGCTACTACTAGTACTGCGACTCTAACTGCTACTATAGCCATGGCTACTACTACTGCAATTGCTACAACTACTATTGTGACTACTGCAACTGCTACTACTACTGCTACTCAAACTACAATTTCTCTTTCTACTACTACTATTACTACACCAACTCCGACTACTATTACTACTACTACTGCTAGTCCCACAACAACTACTACTACTTCTACCACCACCACTACTACTACTACAACTACTCGAATAGCTACTACTACTGCAACTGCTATTGCTAACACTACTATATTACCACTAGTACAATCGCAACTGCTACTTCTACTAATACTACTACTACTATTATCACTACTACTACTACTACTAGTATTACTACTACTACTACTACTACTATTGTTACTACTACTACTACTGTTGCTACTGCTATTAATGCTACTACCACTGCTGTGATTCTTACTACTACTTTTGCTACTACTACTGTTGCCCTAGCTGTGACTACTACAACTACTAATACTATTGTAGCCGCTACTACTACAACAACAACAACTACTGCTACTGCTACTACAGCCACCACTTCCACTACTCTAACTCCTACTACTACTTCTGCTACTCCAACTACTACTACTATAAATAATAATACTACTACTACAACTGCTACTGCGACTACTACTACTACTATTGTCCCTGCAACTACTGCTTTTGCGGCTACTACTACTGCTACTACTACTACTACTACTACTACGATTGCAGCTGCTACTACAACTATTTCTACTTCTACTACTATTACTACCAATACTACTGCTACTCTCACTCCTACTGCTGCTACTATTACTGCCACTCCTACAGCAACTACTACTGCTGCTACTACTACTACTACTATTGCTACTGCTTCTACCACTGCCACAAGAACTACTGCCACAACTATTACCACTAGTACTGCTAGTACTATTGCAATTATTACGGCTACTGCTACTACTGCTGCTATTACGACCACTTCTACTACTACTCCTACAGCTACTATTACTACAACTACTACTACTGCTTCAACTACTACTAATATTATTACAACAACTACTGCTACTACTATTGCTAACAAAACTACAAATACTAGTACTACTACACTACTATTGTTACTACTACTCCTACTACTGCTGCTACTGCTACTACTAATACAACTATTAATGGTCCTACTACTCTTACAACAACAACTACTATGATTACTCATACTACCACAACAACAAATACTACTACTACTATAATTGCTGCTCCTCCTACTGCTACTCGTACTACTGCTACTGCTACTAATACTATTCCTACTATTGCTACTACTACGGCCACTTCTATTACAACTGCTACTACTACTTCTACTACTACTATTGCTATTGTTACTGTTAGTACTATTACTAGTACTATTGCTACATCTACTACTACTACTACTACTACTACTACTACTACTACTATACTACTACTACTAGTAGTGCAACTACCACTACTAAGACTACACCAACCATTACTCATATTGCTGCTGCTACAAGTACTCGAACTTCTCGACCTCCCACTATTGCTCCTACTACTACGACAACTACCACTACTACTACTACGACTGCTACTACTGTTGTTGCTGCTGCTGTTACTACAACTGCTACTACAATTGCTACTACTGCTACAACTATGACTACTGCTACTACTACTGCTATAACTACTACTACTCCTAATAATACTGTAATTGTTACTACTACTGCTGCTACTACTGTTACTACTTTTACTACTTTTACTATTTTTGCTACTACTTCTTCCACTACCACTACTGTTGCTACTCTCACTCCTACTACTAATACTACTGCTCTTATTGCTACGACTACTCATAATACTACTACTACTGCTGCTACTACTACTGCTGCTAGTACTACTACAACAACTACTACTATTCCTACTTCTACTTCTACTACTACTACTGCTGCTACTGCTACTGCAACTACAGCTACTACTATGCTTGCCACTGCTGCTACTCCTACTTCTACTACTGCTGCTGCTGCTATTGCTATTGCAACTACAACTACTACTATGCTTGCCACTGCTGCTACTACTACTTCTACTACTACTACTATTACTGCCAATACTAGTATTACTCTCACTCCTACTGCTGCTCTACTACAACTCCTACTTAAACTATTACTCCTCTTTCTTCTACTACAGCTGCTACAACTACTACTACTATTGCTGCAGCTACCACTACTACTGCTACTGCTACTACAAGCACTGCTACCATGATGGCTACTGCAAGTACTGCTACTGCTACAACTACTTCTACCACTACTACTAGTTCTCCTGTAAATGCTACTACTATTGCTACTATAATTGCTACTGCCACTACTGCTACTACTACTATTGCTACTGCTATTACTACAACTACTACTACTACTACTACCACTGCAACAACAACTACTACTACTGTTGCAAATACTACTGCTAATACTACTATTGTTACACAACTATTGCTGCTACTACTCGTATTACTGCTAGTATTGCTACTAGTGCTACTGCTACTACTACTACTACTGTTGGACCTACAACTAGTCCTTCTACTTCTCAAACAACTACTACTACTGGGACTCCTCCTACTACTACAATGATAACTACTATTACAACTACTGGTACTGCGACTCTTACTGCTATAACTACTGCTACAACAACTACTGCTGCTACTACTACTACTAATACTACTAATCCTACTACAACGGCTACTACTATGACTATTGCTACTACTACTACTGCCACTACTACTACTACTACTACTACTACTACTACTACTACTATACTACTACAGCTACTACTACTGCTACTACTGCTATTGCCACTGCTGTGGCTGCAACTGCTACTACTACTAGTATACTATGACTACTACTAGTACTACTACAACAACTACTACTACTCCTACAACTACAACTACTACTGCTACTCCTACTACTCCAGCAACTACTCCTACTGCTTCTACTACAACTACTCCTCCTTCTCCTACTACTACTACGTCCACAACTGCTAGCACTACTACAACTGCAGCTATTATTCCTATTGCCGCTCATATAACAACAACTACTATTATTGCTGCCACTACTAGTACAACTACTACTACTCATAGTACAACTACTACAACTCCAAATCCTACTACTTTAACTACTTTTATTACTACAACTACTACTGTTACTACTGCTACTACTGCTGCTACTACTAATACTACAACTATTGCTATTGCTACTACTACAACTGCTACTACTACTATTATTACTACCACTACTGAAATCGACCTTCCTAACGCCGGCGATGCTCGCCGAAGTTTTCGAGGTCGCGGAAGCTCTTTTCA